>LGRX02017942.1:9309-103421 GCA_001247695.2 Cymbomonas tetramitiformis
TCGCCGTCAACCTCAAACCATACAGAGCGATGCAGACCCCAGCACTTGTTCCTTCGCTCCGGTTCGGGCAGAGACCTTGGAGGCATCTTTCCCTTGGAGGCATCTTTCCCGGTCGCAGCAAACGGATGCCTCAGTGGCCGGCCAATCGCTTAGCTGATTTGAAGAATTTTTCGTCAGCGCCACGCTACGCACAGAATTAACATAGAACTAATTTGCGCAGGGCTTGGGTGCGATCTGCCGCGGTCGATTGCAGTTGAGACTCTCTCCCGTCACACGAAAGGCGGAGACGCATATACCGCACATGGTGCGCACTCGCGCCTGGTCAGTCCCACTGGCCTCCAAGGCTTCAACCAAGTGCATTCACTCGGGAGTGCTCCACGCGCGAGACACCGACTTCTCAGTTTCGCGGGGGAGGGTGGTACCTGCGCCAAAAAAATCAGGACCAGGGCTGCGGGCTGAGGCCACGTGCACATCAACGGCTGCTCATCCAGCTCCCCCTCTTTGCACGCGCACAGAGGCACAGAAAAGCCCACCGCCGCCTGCCAACCAAGGTTGCAAGGGGAGCAGCGCCGATCCCAAGCCCCGAGCCCCGCGTCATGCTCATATCCGAGTCATGAAATTGATTGGAATCTGCAGTGCCTGCTGATCAGTTTGGTGTAAAGCATGACTGTCTAGGCCTTGTGTAGCAGTCAGAATGCTCAAACCCTGAAGAAACCCTAAGAAACCCTTAGATCTAGATCTGTAGATCTGCTGAACTAATCGTAGCCGGTAGATCATTGATGATCATCGGCAAGTGCGTAATAGTTCATCGGCCCATCTTCTGAAAGTGGGCCGGCACTCAGGCGTCACTGCGGTCGGTATGAACTGACAGTGACACGTAGGACTCAAGTTCGTGAAATTTCACTTAGTTCGCCCAATCAATAATGATTGGGCGCTAGAGCTCGCGGCGTTTCAAGCTGTGAACTGCTTTATCTTTTGTGAGCGATATTTTACGCTAGCTTTTGCAAACTACCCACCGCTGAATTCCAACAAAATTGGGGCGGACTCTCGGAGGACGCGGCACTGTGTTGAGTGGCCCCAGAGGGCTCCCCACCAGCAATGTGAAGGCCAGGCCACCAACTGAGAGTCTGCGGGATCTGAGCGCGGGGAACAGTCTCACAGAGATCCCTTGAGCATGCAGGTACCCCGCGACTCCTGGCATGAATCCAGTCAGGTCGTGTCATGCACCTCGATGATGCTACGTCCGAGGACCCTGGAGCTGCCACGTGTCTGCTTGGAAGGCGCGCGCCGCATCTTGGTAACCGGGCCAGGCCGGGGTCGATACCGTTAAAAACATCATGATGGAGCTTTTCAACGTAACGTAGTGGAGGCGCCAGGGCATCGTTGGTGGGTCTACGCAGGCGCTGCGAGAGCTATGCTCAGAGGGCCGCCTCTGATCCACGGCCTCCTCAATGGCAACAGGAACTCCCCGGAGCTCTTCAAAGAACACTCCAAAACTGCCAAGGTCACCGAGCCAGGGGCCGCACCAGATACCTCCGTCAGTCAAGCTGCGGCCACAATCCGCGCCGCGGCTTCGTCGCGGCGGCGCGGGAGCAGCTCAGAGGCAAGCAGAGCAGCTCAGAGGCAAGCAGTCGTCATGACACCGGCAGGGTGCAAGCTTCAGGGGCCCACAGGGTTGAGCTCGATGGAATCTGGCGGAATCCGTCCCGGGACAACAACCCACCACAACAGCCTTTCACATTGAACAGAACGTCTCAATGAGGGGCCGAGATGCCGGCGGCTTGCCCGCTCTCCCACCTGACAAGTAGCTGATCAATGACCGTGCCCGACGATGCTTGACTGCCACCGGGCAAGAAGGCTAATCCCAGGCGCACGGCGAGTCTACCTGGAGGTGAAACCGGTGATGGACACCCGCATCCAGGGGTCATACGAACGGCGTAGGAACTTTGCATTGCCCTCCTGGTCCCACTGGCTGCGGATACGGTGCACCTTGCGCACGACGGCGGACCTCACGAATGCGAAGAGGCCTTTGCAGATGGCGAGGCTGTTGTCCCGCCGCTCCTCTGAACCCTCTGAGGACAGCCTCGGCAAGCTCAGCCTCGCAGGGGCTACATACCGCCACTCATCATCCGGATCCTCCCCCGGCTCCAGAAGGTGCGACATCCACACCGTCTGTGTCTCTGTGTAGCATAGACACCACAGGATCTGGAGACGGTCCAGTGGAGAGAGGTGCTTGCTGAAGACCGCGCGGGACGGGATCTTGATGTCGCACGCGAGTGGAGGCTGCACGTCGATGACGCAAAGAGAGAAACCCCACCCTCATCAGCCTCCCGGAGGACAGCGGAGAGCTACCAGCTTGGCTGCATCATCGGCCTGAGACCCAGTGGCGCAATCCTTGAGGCCACCTGGACGTCAGTTCATGAGGCATGCCCGAGACCATACCCACAGCATGTTACAAGATCGATGCGAAGTGGTAGACTGAGATTGAGACAGCACGTGGGATCGATGCGGAGCAGCAGACTGAGATCGAGGCGTTGTGCAGGTCATCGGAGGTTCGACCACCTGCAGGGTTTCAATGGGCGGACGGGCCCACGCATGACCCACGCATGCATGCGCCTGTCCAGGTCCGGTCGGTCCGTCTCACACTGCAAAGAAGGCTGCATGGGCGGGCTGCTGGATGACTCCCGTGCGGAGAGGATGATGGGCGGAAAATACAAGGCGCCGTCTGCGTGCACGCGCATGTGTGACACACAGCTGCAGGGGACTCGCTGGATGACGAGCAGGGTGAGCAGTGGTCCCGTCACAACACGCCACGCAGGTTTAGCGGCGCGCACCATTTGCGTCAGCCCCTGGTGCACTGTGCGCATGAGGAAGCTGAGGAGTAGCGTCATGGTCCCGAGCATCAAAAGCCCGATGGTGACGCAGAACGCATCGGACACTAGACCGATGAGGATGCCGCCGTGGAGGGACACGGTGGTAAGCATCATCTGGCTAACCATCACTTCGGCCCGGGGGAAGAACAGAATGAGCGGCTTCGGCCACTGGCACCAGCGCATGGCATAGGACCCGAGCTTCCGCACCTGTAGCCTCCCCTTTCTCTGTGCCCTGAATCAAGGGTACTTAGCGAAGGGAACCCGACGGTGGCTGCGGACGCATCAGTGTCACGGCTCAGGGATTGCGTGAGCATATGCCTCAAGACAGGAGAGGCCCCTGGCACCCCTTTGAGCACTCCGCCGATGAGCGGTGCATGAGACAATAGACAATAGGCGCGCGCAGGTGAAAGTTCAGATTGCACGTCCAGATTAAGCTAAGCTCCAATTGATCTGGGACCGTAACATTGGGAAGATGATGCAGTTGTCGACACAAACGATCTCCGTGACTTGGCATTGATCGTGTGGCTGAATTGGCGTTCATCGTGCGGCGACACTTCTCTCGTGCCCCTGGTTGGGGCCACCATTTGGCAAAGACGGCATGCGGATGAAAGGACAGGGACCCGATGAATCACAGCACGGAGCGACGACATGCAACATGGACGACGGAACGGCGGAGGTCAACGCCACGGCGAAGCGCTCTGCGTGTCACAACGACCTCCTGCCCACACAATCCAAGTCGAGCCGACTCCCTCTGACGCCAGGCCAAACGCTGAGGCCCATTCCACAGCAGCCGAGGCCCGAGGATGAGGAAAAAGGCACTACAGAGGTTAACCCCCCCACCCCCTCCTACATTTGGCGGATATGGGCATCGACTGTTGCAGGCTTCTGGAAGGGCATTAGGGTTAGGCTGCTCTGAGATTCCAACATGGTGCAGGCTCCTGAAAGGCGGCACGTGGGAGAATGTGAGTGGGTGCCCACAAAAAACGTGGCGAATACGATCATCACGGCGTACAGGAGGGACATTGTGACGCGGCTGCGAATCTCCGCGGTGGAGCTCGAGCACATGAAGTCGAAGTCCATTGTTGTGTACCTGCGGCAGATCAAACCACACCCAGCACTGCATCTTCACGCGATCAGCGCGGTATGGCCACCGCAGCGGAGGCCTCGGAGTTCAAACAGTGCTGTACCAAGGCCTCCCATCTCAACGCAATCAGATCGAGCCGGGAGGCCCATGGAGCAGTGGGGGCGTCAGGCTGCCCTGAGGAAGAGTCACCAAAAACATTGGTCCACACTTCGGAGTCGCGGCCACTCGATGCAGCGCGCAACACATCCTTGGGCGCAAGCAGGTGGGCAGCCCCGTTGTCAGCAGCGCTGGTTGCCCTGGCGGCTTGGGTGAGCATGGCAGGTGAGGTCAGAGCATGCAGAGCCGTCCTCACAGCATGCTGCACTGCGCCGAGGAGTCTGCACACGTGTCGAGAGGCAGTGAGGGGGCGGGGCGCACTGCAGGTTGAAATGTGCCAGGTGTTTGGATTGATACGTTATTTCATCACTCAGCACCCCGGGAGGCGCTCTCAGGTAGTGGATCAGCGCCAGTAGCTGCCCGTGCATGAACAATCCTATCAAAAGGCCGGGGTTGCCATTCAAGACAACTGCCGTCGAGGCAGCGCCTACAGACCCTGCCGTGATACTATCCAGAATTTCTTGCTCCGTGTCCTCTGTGTCCTCCGTGTCGTGCGGTGCAAGTGGTGGTGGGGAGTGGGGGTGGGGTGGTGGGGAAGATGATGGGCTCGCTGGGCTAAAAGCTGGGGGTGGTGGGGAAGATGATGGGCCAGCTGGGCTAAAGGTGGAGGTGGCAATAGGGAGAAGTCTCTGCACCCAGCATTGGGGAAAAGGCTCAAACCCATCATCCCACCCATCTCCTCACAGTTGGGGGTACCACTGCACATATAATGGAGTCAAAGATGCAGCGGGAAAAAGGGCAGCAACTAAGCGCCAGGTGGGCAGGGAGTCGAGCAAACACAAGCAGGGCAACAAGCAGGTACCGAACCTGAGGGTGGATTTGGTGAACCGGGAGTGACGATTGCCGCATTTCAGGGTGAAAAAAAATGCAACTAACTCTCCAAGGTTTATTGCATCTCAGGTTGCGGAAATCGTGGTCAACTGCCTCTGCGCCATCATCGACGCAAACTATGCACAGTGATATGAGGACAAATGTTAGGAAATTCAGGTGTTGCCTTCAAGAAGCCTCAAAATCTGCACCTCATTACAAGGTGTTACAGGTGTTACTGCCGCAAACTGTTGCAGCTCTATTTGTAAGGATGTTGCAAGGTTGTTGCTGCCAACTCGAGCCTCAGAATCTCTGCTCTGTTACAAGGTTGTTACAAGGTTGTTGCTGCCAACTCGAGCCTCAAGAATCTCTGCTCTGTTACAAGGTTGTTACAAGGTTGTTGCTGCCAACTCGAGCCTCAAAGATCTCTGCTCTGTTACAAGGTTGTTACAAGGTTGTTGCTACTTATCGGAGCCTCAAGGAATCTCTGCTCTGTTACAAGGTTGTTACAAGGTTGTTGCTGCCAACTCGAGCCTCAAGAATCTCTGCTCTGTTACAAGGTTGTTACAAGGTTGTTGCTGCCAACTCGAGCCTCCAGAATCTCTGCTCTGTTACAAGGGACTTTAGACATACTAGATAGCATTCATGAGGAAGACTTTCTGGACAAAGAAACCTACAAACAAAGCGAAATCTTCTATGGATGCTGACCAATACACCTTTTAGCAAGAGATTCCTGAGCACAGGCGAAACCCTAACCAAACTCGCCGCGGTTTCAGGCGCACCTGCAGGCTCTCCTATGAAAATTGTGTGATGCGACCCCATGGCTATGCCCGTCACCGTGACATTGTTGATTGTCTCCACCGGAGTATATCTATTCGTCGTGGTGCCATCGCCAAGCTGACCATAACTGTTCAGGCCCGTTGCATATGCCTGCCCGACCTCGGTGAGGAACACGGTGTGGGAATTCCCTGCAGCTACGCCTGTCACTGTGTGTCCCTTCATCACCTCCACGGGGATGTCTGAATCTACCCAAGTGCCATCGCCTAGCTGACCATACTCGTTGTAACCGGTGCTGTACGCCTGCCCCAGTCTGGTGAGGAAAATCGTGTGAAAAAGTCCTGCAGCTGCTCCCGTCACCGCGTGTCCGTTCATCACCTCCACAGGCATTCCTTGATTTGTCACAGTGCCGTCGCCCAGCTGCCCAAAAGAGTTGTATCCGGCGCAGTACACCTGCCCCCCTTCGGTCAGAAACACCGAGTGATACCCTCCTGCAGCCACGCCCGTCACCTTATGGCTGCTCATGCTCGCCACCAGCGTCGGAACAGTGTATGAGAAGGAGGCAGCGTCACCCAGCTGCCCGTATTGATTGCTACCAGCGCCATACACTGCCCCGCCAGTGGTCACAAACAACGTGAAGTAATTCCCTGCAGCCACGTGAACTATCTTCCCTTCATCTCCCACCGAAGTGAAGTCGACTTCTACCGGCATGTACCTTGACTCCTTGGTGCCGTCGCCCAGCTGCCCCTCAGTGTTGAGGCCGGTGGAATAGGCTTCCCCATTTGCGGTGATGAACACCGAGTGTTGCTCTCCCGCAGCAACGTGCATCACTGCAGCCGTCTTGCCCAACACTACTTGCTCTGGGCTCTGTCTCTCTATGGTGGTGTTGTCACCCAGCTGCCCGGCAGAGTTGCCTCCAGTAGCGTAGGGCTTCTGCTCGGAGGAAATATACACTGTGTGAGCATCTCCGGCAGACATGCATGTCACTGTGTACCCACTCATCACTTGCACCGGGGTGCTTCTGTGCTGCTTCGAGCCATCGCCTAGTTCCCCATTACTGTTAAAACCGGCAGCATACGCTTCACCATATACGGCTGCAGGCGGCAAACAAACACCCAGACCGTCATTTAATAGGATATCGTCCGAGGCCGTCCTTCGAAAAGAGAGGCACAACACTCCCCGGAATCCACAGCGATGATCAGCACGTGCACACCGAGGTGAGCGTGCACCGCAGCGCTCTTCTGCACTGCTGCACCTCGCCACACGGCCGCACGTCTCCAGCGCGGACCCGTGTAAGTGTCTTGCGCACTGCTGCACTTTGCCACACGGCCGCACGTCTCCAGCGCGGACCCGTGTAAGTGTCTTGCGCACTGCTGCACTTTGCCACACGGCCGCACGTCTCCAGCGCGGACCCGTGTAAGTGTCTTGCGCACTGCTGCACTTTGCCACACGGCCGCACGTCTCCAGCGCGGACCCGTGTAAGTGTCTTGCGCACTGCTGCACTTTGCCACACGGCCGCACGTCTTCAGCGCAGAATCCTGTTAGTGTCTCCTGTGTTGTGCAAACATCCGGGCATGTGCGCAGCAGTGCTTCGTCCCGTATTCAGTGGGCAAAGTGTGTGCCCTCGATGATACCCAGTCGGATTTCTTCAACAATTAATGTGATAAACGACGCTGACGTTGAAATACAAATAGCTTCAATTGGTGGTGGAGTGCTAAGTGATGGTCTTCAATTAAGATTAGTTATGGATTTAAATCCCTATTGACTTTTAAACGACTTTATTAGAAGAACAAAATAATGTTGCGGTGTGGTGGTAAAAAGTGCACTGATGGCCCGTCTGTGGCTGCAGGCGCGTGCGTGTGTGGGAAGTCTCGGCTGCTTCTTACGCCTCCAGGCTTTGAAAAGAGTTTGGCGTGCCTCAGAGTCGTCCTCACTTAGTGACGCTCTTAGTCTCTCTGCCCGCACAAAGCCACGTGTTCAGGGTGTCGAGGCTATGGAGGTGAGAAAACCTGCAAGTTCACGTCTCCCGCCATGCGTAGACGTTCCCGATATCGACGGCGCGGATGCAGCGAGCCGAAGAAACGATGAGAACGGTTGATCACTTCGATTGGCACCAACGCCAGCCCTTCGGTACGCGCTGTCCTCGTTGCTAACGATGCCATCATCCAGGAAAGAGGCTGCGAACCCTCTGATGCTCTCTTGAATTTTGATACTTGAAGATTCTTGGTTTAAAGTGCCATACCTACCACAGCAAAAGTCCACTTCATCGGTCGGTGGGTATGAGGCTGTAAGGGTTCTTGTGGTGCGAGCATGAGCGAGAGCGCCAAATCTCCCCTGACTAGGGAAACCTTTATAAAGACAGTGCAGCGGTAGGGGCGTCATACAGCAACAGCCATGCGATTAAACCGTTCAGCGTCATGATGACGACCGTCCACTTCAGAACTCTTCGAAGTCGAAGTCCTACGTCGCGCCAGTCTTGCAAGAAAAAAGAAGCGCGAGTCGCCTCGTAGGTACTCCATTCTGACAACCATAGCCGCCGTGAATCAGCGCGCGGAATGTGGGCATAGCGAGACGAAAATGTCAACTTGGGTCGAGCCCGGCGTCTCGCGAGACTGTATCGAGCAAGATGAGAGACAGTGGCATCTGAGTGACGCTTTTCGTACCGGAGGTCATCGGCGCTGCGGAGCCATATCGTTGTTCCGAAATTCCGCTAAGAGTGTTTGGGTGTGTGGGAATATTGACCACTGATACGACGATCCGCGAAATTAGGAGGGGTTCGACATGTCCTCAGTTTGTTAGACTCGACACCCTGTATGGCCGCTGGCCATTCCCTCGCCGATCTGAACCAAACTCGAATCTGAACGATAACCTTGAAAATAGCTTTCTACTGGTTATCGTGGCACAAAATGTTTATGGCAACGCAAATAATGTAAAAAAATTTAGAAGTGATCGGGTTTCTGTCACAACGACACGACGAACAGACACGTTGATATTGACATACATAGTTTTGATACCATACTTTCTCATACAGGGCACTATACACGGACACTGGAGATGCTCCCGAAGGTATCAACGATTGACTAGAACAAACCGACTCAATTATTCAGTACTCGTACCCAAAGTGAAAAACCAAAATCGCTCGTGTCACCCAACCGAGCGAATTGGTGGACGTTTTTTTGAGGTAAGTTAGTGTGTAGAGCCTACTAATTTCCCAAATTTTTGACCCAAATTTTTGCAAAAACTTTGCCCCCCCCAAATACCAATATTTTGAGTTTATTTTGCGGTTCTGGAAAGTTCAGGGTTTTAGGCCTTTGGCGAACATCCAGATGGAGTCTCCAGCGTCCAGAGAAGCTTTCCGTCGTTTACTTTTTAACTTTATGAGACCTTTAATATAGGGGGTACGTGAACGTACAGGTGGGGAAAAAATAAACCCCCCCCCTGAGTATCCATCATCCGCATCATCATCATGTGAAGAGTGAGAGACCCGCGACAAATAGAGGCGGCCAAGGGGGGAGGAGGAGGGGTTGGGTACCTCTGGGGGCTCCCCCAGACCCCCCCCCTTCATTTTTCTCTGATGACCTGAATTACATTATTAACGCCGTGTGAAGTCATACGTTGTCATTTATGCATGAACTGCATGTAATGTGGGGGCTACCGCTGGGGGCTCCGCCCCCAGACCCCCTTCATTATTCACTGATGACTTGGGTTAAATATAATTAAAATTTAATTATTACCGCACTGTGAAGTCATACCTTGTCATTCATGGATGACCTTTATATTTATATTTAATTTTATTTATACTGTCGTGTCGTGTCGTGTCGTGTCGTGTCGTGTCGTGTCGTGTCGTGTCGTGTCGTGTGTACAGTGACACACTGAGTCGTGTGTCACAGCTCACTGTGTCGTGTGTCACAGCTCTACTCTGTGTCGTGTACAGCGTACAGTGTACAGCCTACGATTCTGGCTTCATTTTTTCGCACTGTTAAGGGGAATTCGACAATGACACAGTGTTAAGAGCCACTGAATTTTCGGAATCCGTTCACACATTTCTCAGATTTGAAGAATGAAGACGTAAAAAAACTGAGACAGAAATCGTATACAGCGTACAGTGTCACAGTGTCTGGCTTCATTTTTTCGCACTGTTAAGGGGAATTCGACAATGACACAGTGTTAAGAGCCACTGAATTTTCGGAATCCGTTCACACATTTCTCAGATTTGAAGAATGAAGACGTAAAAAAAACTGAGACAGAAATCGTATACAGCGTACAGTGTCACAGTGTCTGGCTTCATTTTTTCGCACTGTTAAGGGGAATTCGACAATGACACAGTGTTAAGAGCCACTGAATTATATTTCCCGATTTTTCAAAAGAGGGGGATCTTCGATTCCATCTCCGATTTTTTCCCCAATATGAGACTCCCCGGCTCACCGCGCATGGCACCATTGGATCTCAGCATCTCACGCACCGCACCGCGCATGACACCGTTCGGATACATTCTCGTTGTGCCAAGCCTCCATCGCATGTGCCCCGCTCAACTCAAAATTTTGCAAAATTTTGAGAATTTTTTTGCCCCCCATTAATCATAGTCTTTACAATTAATCAAGTCTAGTGGCAACACGTAACGCAACGCCCTGGACGAAACGTCGGTGCCCAATTTGGCTCAACCAGGCGTCTTGACACGAGAGACCACCCGCCGCCCCTACCTAGACTGCAATTACGAGAATGAATACAGTTCATTTCCAATACGATATATCTTGTTTAAGGCAGTTTTGACAGGAAATTATGGTAGCGAGGCACGCAGATAAATCCGGGAACTAGATTCGTTCCGGTCAGATGGCCGGTGCCGCTCACTGAAGGAGGCACACGGGGGCAGATACGTCGGGGAGCTAGATTCGCTCAGCCGGGTAGAGTGGCGTTGCGCCACGGAATACCGCGTTTCGCGGGATCAAAATGAAAGTCAAAGAGCGTGAGCAGCCACCAGTAACCCATAACCGAAGGGAAAGTGTAATATATTTTTCTATATATATATATATATATAGTTGCGGTATATATATACGCAGGCAAAGAAAGCCGTCCAGCGGCAGTCACGGATTTCACAGTAAAACGAAAGATGATATAAAATACTTGGGTGTTTTATTTCCGAGGCTGGGAGGCAAACACGGACATCGCAGATCGAGAGCTCCCAGAATGAAAGTTGGTGACAGTGTCATGAGCGTTGGGAATTATACACAGGAGCTCGCAGAGCTCGAGCTCCCAGAGTGCAAGTTGGGTCACGTCCGCGTCCGTCGTTGAAGTCACACTTTCGTTTCAGTGACACGTGGTCGCCAGGTTTTTATATCAGAAAATGCGACATGAAACGCAGTCCGCAAAGCTCCCAGAACGAAAGTTGGTGACACTGTCATGAACGTCGCCTGTATGGGCTGGAACAGGAATTATACACAAAAATGATTTCCCGTGTGTCGTGGTCGTGGTCGTCACACTGTTGTTTCAGTACGTGGTCGCCAGGTTTTTATGTGACATGAAACGCAGTCCGCAAAGCTCCGAGAATGAAAGTTGGTGACACTGTCATGAACGTCGCCTGTATGGGCTGGAACAGGAATTATACACAAAAATGATTTTCCGTGTGTCGTGGTCGTGGTCGTCACACTTTCGTTTCAGTACGTGGTCGCCAGGTTTTTATGTGACATGAGACGCAGTCCGCAAAGCTCCGAGAATGAAAGTTGGTGACACTGTCATGAACGTCGCCTGTATGGGCTGGAACAGGAATTATACACAAAAATGATTTTTCCGTGTGTCGATGTCGTGGTCGTCGTAGTCACAATTTCGTTTCAGTACGTGGTCGCCAGGTTTTTATGTGACATGAGACGCAGTCCGCAAAGCCCGAGAATGAAAGTTGGTGACACTGTCATGAACGTCGCCTGTATGGGCTGGAACAGGAATTATACACAAAAATGATTTCCCGTGTGTCGTGGTCGTGGTGGTCACACTGTTGTTTCAGTACGTGGTCGCCAGGTTTTTATGTGACATGAGACGCAGTCCGCAAAGCTCCGGAGAATGAAAGCTGGTCATGACACTGTCATGAACGTCGCCTGTATGGGCTGGCTATGGCCGAGCTCCGCAGGGGATTCGGTCGTGGATTACTTCACATTGGGGGTTATGGGGGCTCTGGCTGGGCTGAGCCCCGTAGGGATTAGGCCGCTTACTTCACTTTTTGGGGGGCGGGGAGGGGAGGGGGGTGGGGGGATGGAGCCTCCAACCCCCCTCCACTGGGCTGGCCGAGCCCCGCAGGGGATTCGGCCGCTTACTTCATTACGGGTGATGCCCACCGCAAACCGCGAAAGCTCCGAGAATGAAAGTTGGCGACACGGTCACGAACGTCGCGTCGTGTCACAGTATGAGTATGCCGAATAGGTTATTCGTGGCATGAATGTCGCCGCTGAACCGCGAAACGCACTCTGCTAGAGACGCACGTGCTGTGGTATTTGTATTTCTATATGTGTAATTTCATTTTGGCAATCGTGACACAACCGTGTTAGCGTGACACCCCCCTTTAAGCTATTCGACATTGTGTAATTGCATATTTATATTGATACAGGAGAGGAGACGGGAGGGTCCAAAGCACCGCGCCTTCATTTCCGAGGCTGGGAGGCAAACACGGACATCGCAGATCGAGAGGTGACACGAGGGCAGTGCTGCCGAACCCCCGGGGAAGGGGGGGCAAAGTCATTGTTCCCATGATAACGAAAGGAAATCATTCACAAAGACGAAATTCTTTTCGTTACGCGCCGAAATTAATGTGTATTCAAATGTATGTATATTCATTAAAAGATTTTCTTTATTTTCAAAATCTAATTTCAAACTTTCAAGATGAAGGAGACTAATGACTTAAGACTACTGAAGCGTCTTACTACTTACTAGTTCCTGTTAAAACCATAAACCTCGGGTCAGAGGCGTCAGATTAGCCATAGCCCCCCTAACCAAGGGGAATAATAGACACTTGCCCCTACAGTAACTGTCTAATCCCCTTGCTCAAAACTGACGCGCTATGACGGGCCGTGACCATCGCATGACGTGTACCTTCCGTGACTTGTCAAATAACAACAATAGGTCAATCTAATGCAAGGAGAATATACTCACCTTGAGTAGCCTGTCGCGACTGCGAGAGCGACTGTACATGTCGTGTGATGACACCTCGTCATTTATCTATTCTGATTTTTATATATTGAACATGATGTGAATTTTTAAAGAGGTGTCCATACAAGTACAAAAGTAAAGGCGCCTAACATTTGTTTTTGTAGGAAGCGAAGGGTATTTGTATCTAGAGCCCTATATACCGGGCGTTTCGTCTTCGAAGCTACTAACGCTTCTTCTCTGGAGCTCTGTGTGCGACCTCCTTTAATCTTCGCTTTTTGGATATCCCCAAGTTCGAAGTTGGTAGCGAACGGGCCGTAAATCCCGTTGCTGCCCAGCTCCTTGTGAACCGATGCCGTACAAAAAAACTTTCTTTACGTAACGACACGAGAGAAAATTAGGCGTTTCTTCGCAGCGTGGTGTGCACTACAACCAGCATGAGCCGGACGAGCGGCGTTAAAAGGTGCTTGACCCCATGGAGTGCCCCTTATTCGTAGACGTCTTAGACAGTGTTTGACAGCAGTCCAATGTACGTTGTGACTTGAGACTTCTCCCCGTGTCGCAGGGTTCTGCTTTGGCAGTCAACAGATTCGGCCAACCTAGCGGCTCCATCGCGCGACGCTTTCAACGGTGTCAAAAAGGCTCTTGATAGCTTGAATGTGAGTTGCACGGCGCTGTATCGCACTCTTCTCAGGCTGTCTTTATGTCTGGAATATTCGGCTTATTTTTAAGGAAAAGTAGCTTCTATAGTGATTTATCTGTCGTTCGACTCGCCGCAAACCCTAAAGAGATTCGCACCTTTTAGCATGATCTCTGCACACTTTTTTTTGAATTTGTATTAGGTAGGGCAATACAACTACTGAGGGGCTTCTTCGTTTCGTCCGTCGACCCTTCCGTGCAAACCCGTTACTTTTGTTGCGGTCCCGCCGAACGTTTCCTGCGACTTGCCTTTTGAGATAAGTCTTCCTCCGCCCCACCCCGAGGCTCGCGACTTTTGGTTCTTTACCTGGTTTAGCTTGGGAATGGCAGATGAATTCAATACCACGGGAACGCTGGCGAGTGAACGTCAACATACTTCGCCACGTATTTCCCGTGCACGCTCGCGCCGATCCCCAGTATTTTCTCGATCGTCGTGTCGGAGTCAACTCTTTCCATCATAGTTTTCGTTTCGCGGGGTCGTTTCGCGGGGAACGGAGGCTGGTCACTATTTGCACTGGCTGCCTTGGATCTTGAATAGCGTGCTTGCGCTTGAACACCCTTCTTTTCCACGCCACTGAAAAACGCTTTCCGCCTCCGCAAAAGGCGCACGTGTGCATCGCTGGCCACTTTTTTGTGTCGTAAAGCTGACAGGACGACGTTGTTTTATGTGTGCTTGTGATTGTCACACTTGTCGCGATCGACTTTCACCTCACCCTGAATACGGCGTACGGCTGGCACGAGGGAACCTTAGATCGCAAAAGGTATGCTCCTTCCAACGACCACTAGCTTCGAGAACATCTCCTGCCCAAGGACCACCTCGCTGAACGGTCGCATTAGTCTTCGATTAACCTCCAACTGCTGCATGAAGTGCAGCGCGACAAACGAAACGAAAGTGATGTTGCTAAGCGATCCCCGATTTTTGAATCGGTGACCTCAAGTTTTGTCGGCAGGCACTCTGTCCATGCGATTCTGTATGTGTTTGCTACACCACACCCTCCGAACCAGGATGCTGTCCGTTTGTTGTGTGCTTAGTATCATTTCAGCAAGCCACCTTTCTCCTGCATGCTGCGTCCTACTTTGGGTGGTTAGTCGGGCTGACTGCTCTGGATGCACCTTATTCCGCCCGGTGTGTGTGAGCCCGTCGCGAAGATCGTAGCTTCCTCTCGATGCTTTGTTATTTGCGATAGCCGTTTGGCACCCCCCATGCTTTTTGGACAGATCCCCAGTGCAACGTCTCCCCAGTTCACTCCGCACTCACCAAACCTCTTCGGCATAGTCTCGAAAGTGAGAGGTTCATCCTTGTAAACCTCACATCCGTTTATGCCTTCCAAGCACCGCGCACATATGCCGCCTCTCGTTCCTTCCACCTTGGCTTCAAAGCAGTGGAAGAGAATTGGGCGTTTTATGCGCCTTGTTGGCTGACAGTGCCAAGCTGTGAGGGACATATGAAACCCTGCAATTAGGGTTTCGGTGCGTGTGACCAAGGGTCAGGCTTCTTCGCTGGAAAGTTGGAAAACACACAGATGGTACCTGAGGAAGCTTGTAAAGATCGACTGGCTGCAGGCTGCTTGCCTCCTCTTGCGGAAAGGACTGCTGAGAGTCGTTTTGGGGTGGAATACATTGGGAGCACCCGCAGCTTGCGCCACACTCACAACACACAAACGGGCTTTCCTCACGGTGGACGCCAGTGGGGTCTTACCAGAGGATGTACAGTGGAGACCTTACGGCTGGCACCCTATCAGGGGTGTATGGACCTGACGTTTCTCAGGCTCCTTCAGCAAGTGGGTTTGGCAGTCGATCGGGGCGGCCAGGGTGGTTGTAAGTTGGCTAAGATCATAGGGGTACGGGACTGGTCATGGCTATGCAGATGGGCACGACGGACACGGGAAGGAGCTTATGGTGTTCTCAACTCGTGCGCTGGGTAACAAACGATTTTTGTGCTTGAGGTCAGGTTCCTACATCTCTTCTCACCCTGCCCCTCTCGAAGCTCGCCAACTTATAGCTTGAGCTTCCCTTTGCAGGCTTGGCATACCTTGCACCCCCTGCCAACCTATGTCCGCAAGACCTGCGGTCGAGACTGCAGGAACTGTTGGCAGGGTATCATAGCAGGGCCCTGACAAATACACAAGAGTCCTGTTGTGGAGAATCGTACAGGGCCAGGGTCACTTGGGTGCCAGGGCCATCCAGGGCATAACCTAGACCAAGGGCAGGCAATCACACTGAAGGGAAGCACTTGGCTGGGCCCTTCGCTTGTAGGAGGAGTGCTCGTTTCTGCTCAGTAATGTGGTGTGAAGGGTGACAGCCTGAGACCTTATTCGGAGCCATAGCAACTGAAAGCCCGAGTTTAGGGCAGGATCCCTGGATGTAGGAGATGCCGTAAGTTTTACAACTTGTGTGTGCCTCCAGATTTTCCGGAGAGTCCCTTTCAGCTGCTGCTCCTTTGGCGTGGTTTTGACAATAAATTGATAGCAATGCCACGCATTCGCGTTAGACTGGACAGTTTTCATGATCTTTGGTCACTTGAACAGTGTTGTTTTTTATACTTGAGTGTTCTGCTGCTTTTCATCGAATATCCACTTTGGAACGGTGGCAGGGCATGGACCCTGAAATACTGTGGGTGCGGTTCTTGCTGTTCTATGGAGCGACTCCGCTGCGCATAGAGTGCCACTATCCTTACTTCGCATAGGCGCGGCTTGGACAGACTCAGGTCTCCTATTCCTTCGAGTTTCTCCAGTCTAGAGAAGTGTGACGTGTCATGTGCAGACGGCGCTATGCAGCCAGTGTTATTGCAACAGTTGAAGTGTGACGTGTCGTCTGCAGACGGCGCTATACAGCCATTGTTACCGCAGCAGTTGAAGTCTGACGTGTATCATCTGCAGACGGCGCTATGCAGCCAGTGACATCGCAGCAGTTGAAGTCTGACGTGTATCATCTGCAGACGGCGCTATGCAGCCAGTGTTATCGCAGCAGTTGAAGTCTGACGTGTGTCATCTGCAGACGGCGCTATGCAGCCAGTGTTATCGCAGCAGTTGAAGTCTGGCGTGTATCATCTGCGAACATCGCTATGCAGCCAGTATCGCAGCAGTTGAAGTCTGACGTGTATCATCTGCAGACGGCGCTATGCAGCCAGTGTTATCGCAGCAGTTGAAGTCTGACGTGTATCATCTGCAGACATCGCTATGCAGCCAGTGACATCGCAGCAGTTGAAGTGTGACGTGTCATCTGCAGACGGCGCTATGCAGCCAGTGACATCGCAGCAGTTGAAGTGTGACGTGTCATCTGCAGACGGCGCTATGCAGCCAGTGACATCGCAGCAGTTGAAGGTTATTCTGAAGCTTGTAGCGCGCCTAGGCACAGAGAGGCTGAAAGCCCGCGTGCACAGGTGCTCGCTTTCTCCACCTTTCTGCCCGTGTCGGCGCATCTCCTCCGCAGATTTCCTCTCTATCCGAGATGACTCGAGGAATACCGCGTGACCAGTAGGACGCGGCACAGGGGTTCTCTATCCGAGATGACTCGGGGAATACCGCGTGACCAGTAGGATGCGGCACAGGGGTTCTCTATCCGAGATGACTCGGGGAATACCGCGTGACCAGTAGGACGCGGCACAGGGGTTCTCTATCCGAGATGACTCGGGGAATACCGTGTGACTTCACCTCGACGGACTTGAGCTTGGAAGTCTGTAGGAATAAATTAAAGTTGATCTCCGTTTGCAAGGACCTCGGTGTGTTGCACCTCGTGGTGGGAATCGAGGTCAGGCGGTCCGATGGAGTTGCCTGCCTGCCGCAGAAGGGGTTCTCATTTTCCCAACAGTTGGTCGCTTGACAAATGACAAACAATGATAGATATTTTCAATTTTGGCCATGTTTCATGTGAAATATCCACGATGAAATTCCTACCCTTGGCTGTCTCTGCACGCCCCACTGTGATACGAGTGGATGGCAGGAAGAAGGAGGCAAAAGTGAGGGTCTATAATATTGTGGGGAATGACGGACTTGAGCGAAGCCAAATCCACATAATTTAGTTCAAGTCATACGGAGTGCACAATTACTGTACGAAATATATGATATTTAGTGAGGCTGAAAGAATCTGAGCGGGTAATCCGAGAATGACGGTCATCCGTGTGGCCAAAAAATGACTTTTGTGAGGTGAAGCCGTACGGAGTACGTACTGAAACTAGTGTGAGCTTGAGCTGAGCGAGGGCGAAGCCCCCGCGAAAGGGGAGCGGGAGCAGCAACCAGCGAATGATGATTACCCCCTTCACGGACACCTGAGTTCACATTTTACAAGTGGGGAAAACTTCCTTAAAATAAACCCCTGCTACTTGTAATTTTGAACCTGGCCAAATATTTACTTATTCGATCATCAAAGCGTCGATTGCAATAAACGACAATGACGAATGTCCGATCCAGCGATTGCCAATGATGTCATTGTGGCATAATGGCTCTGACTCCGGAGTTTATCGCTCTGAACTTGAAAGTTGACGTGTCCGATTCAAAAATGCACAATGCAGTGATGGGATTAGTGAACTTCGCGTTGAACACATCGTTGAATGATGACGTGGCATAATGCGCTCTCCGCGGACTATTGACAAACTTAGGTCTTTTTCGCTCGACGTGTCGTTGTTCATTGCGCTTCTTCACGGCCATGAAATTAACATTATCTAGTCATCAAAGGTCTAGTGTAGATATTATGATCGACCAGGCCTAGGAAACAATAAAGGTGCATCTCGTCTTAAGAGATGTATATTAAAATTAGGATTTGTTTTGATTTCCCCCCACCTATTACCTACCCCCTACAATAATAGTTAGAGGATATGGAAGCAAGGCTATGCACCTGGGGTTCGTTGACAAGCCGCCGGGGGCATTTTGCATCCATAAGCGCGTCATGATAAAGTCGGGCGCATGCTGGGTGCTATCAAATGAAGAGCGCAGCATCAACGCAAGGGCGAGAATTGGCGGTCAGAGTTGGATGGTTGTGTGAGTGCATGCGAAAGAAGCGATGAGTGGGAATAGCGTCATGGTGGCAGGAACGAGAAACTGTTGTTGGAGAGTGACGAGAAGGTATACGCGGTGCTAAACAAGACTCAGTTGTATAAACATAGACTCTCCATCGTGGTTGATGGGCCTAGCTACAGCCTGGTGCGGCTCTGCCCTGTGCCACCATTTGGGCATGCTACAGCCTTGTGTAGGTGTGCTTTGTGCAGCGGATGGGGTGTGCTTTGCGTGGTGGGGCTCCATCCCATGCCATAGACGGCCTTGCTAGAGCCTGGCGCTACTTCCTTGCTCGATGCAGTCACTGAAGCTAGCTGGCTCTCGAGCGAGCGCGTGAGCTGGCTCTCGAGCCGGCCCGTGAGCTGGCGCTCGAGCGGGCGCGTGACCTGGCGCTCGAGCGGGCGCGTGAGTTTGCTCTCGAGCGGGCGCGTGACCTGGCTCTCGAGCGGGCGCGTGAGCTGGCTTTCGAGCCGGCGCGTGAGGTGGCTCTCGAGCGGGCGCGTGAGGTGGCGCTCGAGCGGGCGCGTGAGGTGGCTCTCGAGCGGGCGCATGAGCTGGCTCTCGAGCGGGCGCGTGAGCTGGCTCTCGAGCCGGCCCGTGAGCTGGCGCTCGAGCGGGCGCGTGAGCTGGCGCTCGAGCGGGCGCGTGAGCTGGCTCTCGAGCGGGCGCGTGACCTGGCTCTCGAGCGGGCGCGTGACCTGGCTCTCGAGCGGGCGCATGAGCTGGCTCTCGAGCGAGCGCGTGAGCTGGCTCTCGAGCGGGCGCGTGAGCTGGCGCTCGAGCGGGCGCGTGAGCTGGCTCTCGAGCGGGCGCGTGACCTGGCTCTCGAGTGGGCGCGTGAGCTGGCTCTCGAGCGGGCGCGTGAGCTGGCGCTCGAGCGGGCGCGTGACCTGGCTCTCGAGCGGGCGCGTGACCTGGCTCTCGAGCGGGCGCGTGAGCTGGCTCTCGAGCCGGCGCGTGAGGTGGCTCTCGAGCGGGCGCGTGAGGTGGCGCTCGAGCGGGCGCGTGAGCTGGCTCTCGAGCGGGCGCGTGAGCTGGCGCTCGAGCGGGCGCGTGAGCTGGCTCTCGAGCGGGCGCGTGAGGTGCCGTGTCTCTGGAGCCGGTTCTTGCTCCAGAGCCATCTCTCCACCGCCAAGCCTACGCGCAGGACCACCCCTCTGCTCCCTGAGCCTGACTGGGCCATCTGAGCCCCTCTGCAACTGCCCTGCCGGCGCACTGCTGCTGTATCCCTGAAGCCGGCTCACCTTTGCCCCTCGAGCCGCTTGAGCCATCTCTTCACCACCAAGCTCACACTCGGGACTACCTCGCTGCCCTCTACCTGCCCTAGAGCCTGTTGTGTGTGTGTGTGTGCACTCCATCCATCGACCGGGAGCCACTGGGGGGCATGCCAGCAGGGTCCGCTTACTCCGTTACCCAGAGACCAACAATTGTTGGGCGATGATCGTTCACATCGTATCATCCTTCCATGCTGCCTTGCATCTGGGTTGGGAATATGTATGAGTTTGTGGTATCTTGTCACGGCCCCGCCCTGCTCTTGATTTGCTTTTCACATCCACTGGGATGATGATGGGCTGGCTTTTGTTGGCCGATCTCATGCCGTTCAGTGTGTGTGTGCACTGTTGTGTGTTTGTGGCGTCGGGGATTCGTCTGCGGATGGCTCTATTTATGTCCAGTGCCTTAGGGCTTTTTCACCTGCCGGGGGACTGGTGATCGACAGCCACGTTATAGGGTACTGGCATCTCGGTGTTAACGGGGACGGCCACTGGAATGATTTGGATGATGGGATGTGGCTGTCCCTGTGGTATTCTTTCTGGCGGGTACTGCCTTTTTGAGAGCGTCGGGGATTCGTCTGCGGCTCGCTATTTGGGAGTGTCTTGGATTCGTCTGACGCTTGCTCCCTCTCCGTGTACAGTGCTCATGGTTATTACACATGCCGGGGGACTTGTGTTCTTTGACCTTGATATGAGGTACTGGCGCATCGTTGTGAACGGGGATGGCCGCCGGGTGGAATTGTGTTTTGGGAGGCGGTTGTCCCTGTGGTGCCATTCTTGCGGGCACTGCCTCTTGGAGAGCTCGGTGGATTCGTCTCCCTTTGCTGCGAGGAGAGGCAGAGGGTGGTGAAGTCCACGTTCTGTGTTTTCCCTTGATTTTTGTGGGGAGCACTTAGGTGCCTGCATGTTTCCTTTTTTTGACATGGGGTGTCCATGCTGTGTGGTGTGACTGCATTCATGGCATAACCATGGACCAACGGGTCCCATCCATCGACTGGGAGCCACTGGGGGGCATGCCAGCAGGGTCCGCTCACTCCGTAACCCAGAGATCAGCAGTTGTTTGGCGATGATCGGTCACATCGTTTCATCTTTCCATGCTGCTTTGCATTTGGGTTGGGAATATGTATGAGTTTGTGGTATCTTGTCACGGCCCCGCCCTGCTCTCGATTTGCTTCTCACATCCACTGGGATGATGGTGGGCTGGCTTTTGTTGGCCGATCTCATGCCGTTCAGTGTGTGTGTGCTTATCCTTGACATGGGGTGTCCATGCTGCGTGGTGTGACTGCATTCATGGCATAACCATGAACCAACGGGTCCCATCCATCGACCGTGAGCCACTGGGGGGCATGCCAGCAGGGTTCGCTTACTCCGTAACCCAGGGACCAACTCTTGTTGGGCGATGATCGGTCACATCGTATCATCTTTCCATGCTGCTTTGCATCTGGGTTGGGAATATGTATGAGTTGGTGGTATCTTGTCACGGCCCCGCCCTGCTCTTGATTTGCTTTTCACATCCACTGGGATGATGGTGGGCTGGCTTTGTTGGCCGATCTCATGCCATCCAGTGTATGCGAGATGACTCACGGCCGGCCTTGTGTGCTCCGACTATTCTCTCTCATTCTCACCCCTATGCACTAGTCTGAAAGCTGAGTGAACTGTCAAATGACAGACACCCGGAGTAAAGACCGGAGCATACCCCTCTTCACACCCGCAACCCAAGCAACCACCATCCATATGCCCCTCCCACAAGAGCAAGGTCGAGTCCGCGCCCAAGGTATCAGGTGCAGGTGCGCAGTTCTGGCTTATTGGCCTAGAGTTCTCGAATCCTGCTAAGCTCTCCTTGGCTAACGGTTTATTAAACAAGGAAGGGCCGCAGGAAGGTCCCGTTGGCAGTCAAGCTGTGGCATGGGTCTGTGTCTAGGTATCTTGAGGTTCGGTAACTCTCCTTTGCTCTCTCCCGTTCTCTTCGCATTCACCCCCTCCTCTCCCACCAGTCTCTCCCATGGCTCTCTCCCCCTTCTTGAATGATGCTCCCGATTACATTCCCTGTGCGGCCCGTGCGAGCGAGGCACAAAACGCCCACCCGGATCGGGTAGATTCTATAAGTATGATGACTTGCTGAGAAGCTCCTGATTTGCTTCTCACATCCACTGGGATGATGGTGGGCTGGCTTTTGTCAGCTGATCTCATGCCGTTCAGTGTGTGCTTATTCTTGTACCGACTCCTTTGACACCCCGTAGCCGCAGAAGACCGGCTGCACTATGTACCCACGCCGGGGATCAAAGGATTCAGCACACGCTTCGGGACACTTATCCGGATTCTCCAGAGCTCACTAGTGAAGAATGGGACCCCCTAAGCTTCACTGAGCCACCCGAGCCCCTCTGCAAGTGCACCGCCGGCGCGCCGCTGCTGTGTCGCTGGAGCCGGCTCACCTCTGCCCCCCGAGCTACTCGAGGCATCTCGTCACCACCAAGCCTACGCGCAGGACCACTCTTCTGCTCCCTGAGCCTCACTGGGCCACCTGAGCCCCTCTGCAAATGCCCTGCCAGTGCACTGCTGCTGTGTCCCTGAAGCCGGCTCTTTGTCCCTCGAGCCGCTTGAGCCATCTCTCCACCACCAAGCCCATGCTCAGGACCACCCCTCTGCCCTCTATACCTGCCCTAGAGCCTGATCACAAGAGAACTTGCCCCATGACATAGCCGGTATTCCCAAGGTCTGTCCTAAGGGGCTGAGAATGATGAACTGGATTGCCCCAATTTGACCATGCACGCCCGCCACCGACCTGCGCTTGCAGCCCTCCACCCTTAGCACCAACTCTATGGGACTGAAGCCCTTGCACTGAATGCCCCGGGAGGAAGCTGCGAACTTGAGAAAGGTGTGTGTGTGGCCCCGCCCTGCTCTTAATTTGCTTCTCACATCCACTGGGATGATGGTGGGCTGGCTTTTGTTGGCCGATCTCATGCCGTTCAGTGTGTGTGTGTGGCTTATCTGGCCATTCTGGCGGGCACTGTCTCTTGGAGAGCTCGGTGGATTCGTCTGCCTTTGCTGCAAGGAGAGGCAGAGGGTGGTGAAGTCCACGTTCTGTGTTTTCCCTTGATTTTTGCGGGGAGCACTTAGGTGCCCGCATGTTTTCATTTTTTTACATGGGGTGTCCATGCTGTGTGGTGTGACTGCCTTCATGGCATAACCATGGACCAACGGGTCCCATCCATCGACCGTGAGCCACTGGGGGGCATGCCAGCAGGGTCCGCTTACTCCGTAACCCTCGGACCAACAATTGTTGGGCGATGATCGGTCACATCGTATCATCTTTCCATGCTGCTTTGCATCTGGGTTAGGAGTATGTATGAGTTGGTTGTATCTTGTCACGGCCCGCCCTGCTCTCGATTTGCTTCTCACATCCACTGGGATGATGGTGAGATGGCTTTT
The DNA here is from genome assembly GCA_001247695.2 of Cymbomonas tetramitiformis. NCBI lineage: Eukaryota > Viridiplantae > Chlorophyta > Pyramimonadophyceae > Pyramimonadales > Pyramimonadaceae > Cymbomonas > Cymbomonas tetramitiformis. Next base: position 32,525 of record LGRX02017942.1, read on the forward strand.
GTCAGCTGATCTCATGCCGTTCAGTGTGCGTGGCTTATCCTTGGACCGATTGCACCGCCCCTTGTGTGTCATAAGTATCCTCTCACTCACTGCCACCTCCTCTTGACTTGCTTGTGCTGCCTTGGCTCTGCATGTGGTGGGATTGGCCCCGGGCGTTGTGGGACTCTGTGCCACACTCGGTGGCCTCAGCTGCTCCCCAGGCTGCACAGAGCATGCGCCTTCTCCTGCTGGGGTCCCCCGCCCTGTTCAGCCACGACGCCAGTCATCGTGGGGCGGCAGCAGCACTTGGGTGTACGCTGCAGGCACACTGAGTGCTCTGCGAGCTGATCAAGGATGGGGTGAGGGTGGGATTTGTGCACAGGGGGACTTCAGCGCGTGTTGGGTGCGTGTGTCCCTCGCCTCTCGGAGCACTACTGTTGGCGTGTTAGCTGAGTGCAGGCTCCTCTGGGCACCCCCCCCATAGCGCCCCCTTGAGCCTGGGGACAACCGCAACGAGGCACATTCGCGATTGATCTGAGAGCCGGTAGGGGGCGGTGAGCATTCTGGAATAAATCACTATTCGGGCTTGCTTTTTTGGGGGAGGTGCGCGACTTGTACTCCCTCCAGCATTTACCAGAGTGCTTGCAGTAACCTTCTATCAGTTGAGTTTAGCCGAGGCAAGATGAAACCTGAGAGTAAGAGTGCCCAACTTTCAAACCTTTGGGAGAACAAGATCAGCAAGACAAGGAAGCGGGTGCCACAGGGTCAAGCTATTATGCATCACAACAACAAGCCCATCGGAATGGTGCTTGAGGTGTGTACCCTTGCTGTTGCAGCTGGACCGTCCGATGATCAGTACCATTTTACTGGATGATCAGGATGTCACGCCATCATCATAACATTGATGCCAGATCACGATTCCCATCCCCTTGTGATCGCAGGGATGCCAGCTGCAGGTGCAAAACTCCGAGAGTGCTATTCGGTGCTTCCCATGGGCTTGCCTGGGGTTGCTGCCCCGCCCTACAGGTGGAATATCACCCGGTGCAGGATATCGAGACTGGAAACTACGTGCTGAACCATTTCTTGGACCTGATTCACAGCGCCACAGCATCCTTAGGCGGGCGATTCATCCCCATAGACCCCCACTTCTCAGAATATCATCTTGGTGCGCCTCCCTCAATGACCTCAACTTCGTGGCTCGTTACTCGAGTTCACCACCATGTACCTGTACCCCAGCTCGGTGCTGTTGGGCGCGGCGGCAGTGCGGTATTTGATGCCCCCATTTGTTGGTGTGCTTCTTACTTTCAGCAATCACTCCGGGGGCTTCTCATGGGAGATGAGTGATGGGTGAGTGCGGCCAGATGAGGTGAGCAACAATGTGAGTGCCACGCAAAATCTTTCTGGAGAGTCAGGGTCTCGTGGTCTCATGCGGGCTGTCTGATCGATGTTGTGGGGGAGTGAAACGAGCATCGGAGGACGCGGATGTGCTAGGAAGAGGGTGAGCGTTTGCGGGAATGGGCGAACAAGGCGCTCAAGGAGAATGACGCGCGATGCGTCATGTTGTGGCAGGCCCGGAGTACACGAATCAGCACAACACGCTGCAGTATATTCACCTGACGGCAGTGCTTCTTCAGTCGCGCAACATACGCGCCGCGGGTATTCCGATGGGCACCTCAGGCACCCCCGGAGCGGTGGTGCCCGGTGATTCTGTCAGCTCTACTCCTGTGGGCACCCCTGCAGTCGGCACATAAAGCCTCCCGCCATCTGACAAGGGATAGTCACAATGGATATTCCCGTGAAAACAGTGGAAGTGCAGCAAGGCGTACTCTGACCAGGTGATCTATGGTTACAGCCAAACAGCCATTTCGGCATGCACCTGGCCGCCATGTTGCCAAAGTGGAATTCAGCTCGGTGACAGCTGAGGTTGTGCAGCGCCACCTCGCTCCAGGGTGAACACTGAAGTTCAAAGGATGTAGGGTAGCATATTTTATCCTGCGAGTGGCAGTGGCCATCCGCTATTCCATTCTGGTTGGATTCAAACCCTAAATATGTTATGCATGGCATGCATATTGTATGTCATACATGTCAGTGGTCAAATGTGTCATGAGGCATACTTGCCATTTCTGTATTTACCAATTGCAAGATCATGTGGTGAGCATGCGTGGAGCAGGGCCGAGTCCCCGAGACAGGGAAACGAGAGCTGCGAGTAATGGATGTTGCCGCTATTGTGGGCTCGGAGCGCATGTGTGAGCAACCGTTATGAATATTATGAATCATTACACTGCTGTATCTCCAGGAACATGAAAAGTGTGTTGGTTGTGACATGGGCAGGTGTCCGGTCAGATGTGTTAAGATAGTTACCGGGGGGTGGGGTGATTGTTCAAGCAACCGTAATAATATAAGAATATCAGGGGGGGCTGCCGACTCTGAAATACATCATAAAAAATATGAACCCCTCTCCCATGCGCGGTCCCGAAACTATACATAAGATAAGCCTCGTCACCCATTGCGGTACTTTTGTAACACTGGCGTTTGATCGGGGTGGGGAGGTCCAAGGTGTCCTAAAAGTGAATTGTCATAGAGATCGCAGATCTGCAGTTTCGCATTCGGAATCGGATTCGACTGGCACGACAGTCTCGGCGAACACGCGATCGACTCGAATGTCATTTTCAATGCTCTGTCGTCGACCGCGTTGAGCATAATGTAAGGACAAACACTCACGTTCTTTTACGAATTATGTGCATCGCGGGGCGCAATATTTTTATTATGGTTTTCATGTATAAGATCGCAACCCCGTTGTCACGGAACTTGTAAACAGGCCCCGTTTTGCAACCCCCGAATTTCCCTGATGGCGAATGCCACCATGGCACCTTTGGCGAATCCTATTGTCCTGGAAGCATCCGCGCGACACGAAATGGGGCCAGCCATTCGTGGTCGGCACCTTCAGTGCGTCAGTTGGGCGGTAGGCGCCAGATTTTAGGTATTGTAAATTATGGTCCGATTTTAGGTATCATGAAAGTTGGTCTGATACTAGGCGGATCGATCTCAAAAGGAGATCTCCATTAGGCCATCTGACCGTAGGATCATGTGCGCGACAATACTTCGCTTTTTGCATCCCAACATGCCATGCCATAACGCGAGGGTAGCGTCGCGATAAATGTACGCAACTGCAGTGGCACTGTCATCGTTAGCGTCTGGCGATCGTGAGATCGGAAGTTCGTCTGTGTCGCCCGTTGGGATTCGCGCTTTGCTGATTAAGTAAGTAAGGTAAGGTAATTTGGCCCGTTCCAAATCATAAGGAGCAGAGGTACAACAGGATAATATTCGTGCCAACAACCTATTATTACGAAATCGCGGCGTACGAACACGTCGATTTTAGGGAATATGATGAGCTCGTTGCACGCAAAAATATGCTACAGCGCCGCGCTATTGAATGCCAGGCCGATGATGCTGCATCATCGATGGTTTGAATGGCCAATCATACATACACCATACATGTCACACTAGCATTATTTTATTTTCAGGATTTGCTATACAATCATTGGTTTTAATTTTTCCGGGAGCAAATTTTGATTGTTTCCGGAACAATTAACTTTTGATTTTCCCCGTAACAATGAATTTTGGCTACGGACACGCATATGTAGGGTTTAGTGAGAGTTTATGGGGTTTATCCAGTAGCCAGGCACCCTAAAAACCTAACACTGAACCCTACATATGCTTTCCCGTAGCCAAAATTCATTGTTACGGGGGAAATCGAAAGTTAATTGTTCCGGAAACAATCAAAATTTGCTCCCAGAATAATATAGTCCCTACAATCATCTTTATACCCAGGAAGAATGCAAACCTGTAATTATACCAAAAATCGATGGTTTGAACTTAACAGATCTTAGTGCTACTAATAATAGCACGGCGACGTGGAGGAAGGAGGGAATTTAGAGACGAAAAATCGAACAGACCAGCAAGGTGAAGAATAGATAATTATTATATAATACATGTAATTATAATTATAATAAAATTATACTAAAATCATAAAATAATAAACTTGTGGTAGTGCGTAGAATGGATGTATAATATATATAATTATATATATATATATATATCATTACATATATATATAATATAATATATATATATAATATAATATATATATAATATATATGCGTTAATATATATATATATAATAATAAAAATAATAATAAAAATAATCGTATAACGTAGGAGGATCGTAGGTAAAAATTACAGAGATTGAGAAATAATACATCACTAGTAATTAAATTAGAATTTTGCTGTCGCGACGCGAAAGATTTGATATGGTACCCGCATACACCGTAGATTTGATAAAATCGTTTCATACAGCCGTAGACTTGAAAAATCGTCAAACTCTTGAATAATCGTCATTCGGGAGGCATAGTCAGCCACGTCGGCTGATTATGAAAAACAACGCAACGCCCGATAATTATGTAGAATATAGTCACCTACATGCATGTACTTTTGTGCACCGTCGGTGCGTATTTTCTATTTTTTATTTTCGTATACCTGAAACCCAACGTATATTATGTAACACGCGCGCTCAAAGTCACGAAGTTGTCCACAATGCTACTTGGCCCCCCGCTGCTCCAGGAACACACTGCACGCAACTTCAAACCAAGACAGGTATGTTGATATCAGGATTTTTATGTCATCAGGTGTTGACACCGAATGCGTAGGTGATTGTTTTGAACTTCGCACATTTCGTCACCACCGTCGTCAGCACTCACGACCGCCATGCAAGCATCTTCACGGCGTCTGCATGAAGAGAGCATTGGATATCTGCGAGAAATTAGCACAACTCCGAATGTCCCCGCTGATGAGAGGCTGAAGTGGCAGTCCTCATCATTCCAAAACATCGACGAGTCGCAGACCCAAGTGATACGAGACACTCGATTGCCATCAGTAATCCCTAATACAAGATTTAGGCCAGCCTTGGAGCACGATCCTGTTCAAACATGCCAGTCCACAATTCTCGACAAGGACGAAACCAAACTCGGGCATGAAACATGGCTAACTATATCATCTCCCACCCATGATGATACTACCGAAATAAGCAATAATCGTCATCATGCATTTGCCCAAATATCGTACACGTCTAACACGCCGGAGGCTATATCCAACGCATTGGAGACGTCAAACAGGTCAGATAAAATTAAAATTGGTAGTATCACGAGAGAATACGGCTTCAACTGTAATACGGCCTTTGCAAACCCAGCCAGCAGTGCTCCGCGAGAAGATCGCAGCAAATACCAACGAGAGGAATACGAAGCCACAAGTAACGTGTCAAAACATCGTAAGAAGAAGAATGATCTTTGCGTGACGTATGCATTAGTGTCAACAGCTTGCGAAAGTCAAACAACAACCACCATGAAGAGTGATTGCTGCGATACAATCAGTCGTCTAACAGCTCTTCAGTCATCAGCCGAATCGGTACATCATAGCCGGCAGTATAGCAACTGCGATTCCGGCTCATGCCGCGATGACAATGTTAGTGAAATAGAGCACAGCAACTCGTCTGATATAAGCGATGGAACATTTGACTCCCTCCAGCAGAGATTTAGCAAGCAGATATCACCGTCCACGATCACTGGATCAATTATGAAGAATATCGTTGAAGGCAATGATGGGGAAGTATGCTCGTCATCCGCTTGCGAGCGACCGTTTACACAGCATCAACAGGCAAAGAGAAAACGCCACTGCACATCGTCGTCAACGGCATTAGGTTGCACACGATACGCCGCAGTGGCCAGTGATGACATGTCGATACGCGTAGCAACATCTATGCTGGAGCGAAGCGATTGTGTTGGAAGTCGTTGCGAAACGGAACAGTATTTCATATCATCAAGCCGCAATAAAACCGCAGCACACGTGACTGATAACGATTCAAACACGCTGCGAAGCTCGCCACATTATTATCATACGTATTTTGATTCGATCATGCCATCTTGCGCTGAAGATGATAGCATACGTAGTTTCGAGTACGGAAACGAGTTGATCGGTGGCTGTTTTCAGGTGTGTACATCGTACTTAAGAGCAGAGTCGCATGTACGGTGGCCGGCCCGTCCACTCATTGCGGTGCTATGTGTATAGTTACGCGGATAGTACCTCACCATATGTTTGATTGTTATGTTGTAGCAAACGGACCACACATCATACCAAAGTACACGCACATAATTATACTGTATGCACACTGTACGCATGTGTGTGTGTGTGGCACACACACAAACACATGTTCACTTGCAGTGCATGACTCTGACAGTTCACAGAATAAACATATGGCTAAGCACATTGATATACATATCCACGTTTATTATGCATGCTTATTTATAGTACGTACGGGCACGTCAGTGTGTCGGTGTGCTCATTATTGTGATGTTGATCGTACATTATATCACTCTAAAAATACCATCACACCATATACAAATGTATTGATCTTACATATGTTATACTGTGATCAATACGTGTCGGCTGGCAATTATCGTTTGGCACCGGCGTTATCATAACGCGATTCACTGCCTATGCATCATAATAAGTTCGTAATGATACCCACTACATATGCATTGTAAGTTTCAAACTACACCGCTCCCTAGCAATCCATCGCACCACCACATGTGTACATATGATCAGGTACGCGTGCATCGCACACATCATATGTGTATTTGCATATTAAGTTGATGTGGGTGTATGTGTGAGCGCGCGTGCATGCAGACACACGTGAGCACACACATCCACACGATCAACATATGTGCATGCAGATATATGAACATGTTGTCACATGTGCACATGATATTGCGCACATCCGTACATACAAAAATTACTGTAATTCATGTCACCCATACACCAACACAATACGCACCCTCATGCACCATCACGTGATGCCCACTCACCCATGCACACGTATCCATATGCACAATGTATAGGGTAAAAAACAGGTAATAAACGGATACTACTGCTGGTTGAAACCCGTTGACAAAGTCTTCAGCGTATATCATATGTTGTGTAGTATATTTATGTGGTCAATGCTGATTTTGTCCGACACACTATACATTATACATATGATATGTCTACCATACAGATATTAATACAACGGCGCTGTGTAGATGGCATGTCACAATCATGCATATACGTTTCATGCGTGAAAGACGATGTGCATAACATTAATGCATGTGCTTATAGATGGTATATGGCAGTTACTCGAAATCGACTCACAAAATCATGGATTTCCATTACTATACCACGACATACATTCTGAGTTCTGCTACCACTTACGTGCTGTTATTCCCGTCTCTAGTGACCCGTTTACTAACGATTCGTTTATGCATATCCAAAACAGGCTCAACTTAAGGAGGCTGTAGCACAACAAATGCTGATGGGTGATCCATCCAAAGGCATCTACTGTGCAATGCTCACTGGATTACCAAGATATTGTGATCCTGAAGAATGAAGAACATATCTGCTGCTCATTACGGAATATCAATGAGACGCAGAATTGATGAGCAGAGAGTACGCCAGTGGCAATGAAATGATCAACCGCGTACTCGCACTGCTATTTAAATGCCACTGCCATCCCCATTGATATTTGGATATGCATATATAAGCAGCTATCAACTACAACACCAAGCAACAATCAGAGATTAAGACGTCTCAAAGCAAATGTTTATTATAACCATGTAAATCACCTTTCTTTATTAAAACGTATATGTCAATATATCAGTGAAGCATATAAATAGGTGCAAGTCTGCAAAATGCAAAGTTGTCATTGACAAGTGTATTGTGCCCAGGTTCATGCAGCGCATATCATCACCTGCCCTCAACCATTGATCGTATGTGCTCTTAATTCTGAATGCATGCCTGCATGTCTGCGTAAGTGCATAACCTGCATATATGCAACACACTTTCATGGTATACTAGGATGCTCATCGATAGCTAATGCCAGTTATTGCCAAGATTGTGTACAGAAGGCTCGACTGAGCACGTCCAACTCAATCATGCATCACGCAAACTCTGATAGCAACCGTTGACGCAATGCGGCAATGAATCCCAGAGTATATATATTATGACAACTGGGGCAAGATATATGGGCTTCATGAAGTCCTGGCGTCCTGCCATATATGCATGCATACAGTATACGATATATTACAGTATTCACTCTGCCTTACTGTATATATATGACTGTATGGTGCAATTTCATACTGCCATGCAATATCCTACCGGCCATTGTACCCTGTCATGCTACCACACATTTCATGCGTTGTCATATATGTACGTCCCTAAATCCTACTTACGCGATTCTGTGCATATGTCGCAATTCGGTATGTACCCGCGTCTGCGTGGTACAGACTAAAGCTGTCACGGGGCATAAGAATGCATACACAAAGTTATAGAGTAATCCGATACGAATCAATATATATATATATGCATATATATACAACGTTGTATGTATATATATATCACGAAGTCGTGATTGTACGATAATACCCGTGTTACAAAATATTTTTCATCAATAACTTCAAGTCCCGAGGGACTCGTGTTTCTCTATTATATGGCAAAGACTGCATGTGCGATCGGCTAGTTTTCACATTACAGGAATCCCCGTTTTTCCCCAACCTGCGCCGCCATAAATGTCATCTCTATCAGCATCTGTCTGTCACGGTATCTCATCGACACCGTTGATTTTGTCATAATCGTTCCTATGCAATATTATCGACATACTCGCCGTTTTTGAAGGTGGGCTTGTTGGTGTAAGGTGTGTGTGTGGGTTGGCCTTCGGCGCCGAAAAAGGCGGCACGGGGGCTTGGGCTTTGGGTCAAAACCCCAAACGATTTCCGGGCCAATTTTCTTTCAAATTCAACACTCTATAAGGTGTTCGGACGCGGTGGGATCGCCCATGGCCAATTTTCTTTCAAATTCAACACCCTATAAGGTGTTCGGACGCGGTGGGATCGCCCATGGCCCGTAAGTCACTTCGTACACCTCTACCATGTCATCTTCTGCTGGAGATGCACATCGCAAATAACACGGTGTTAACATGCACGCATTATGTCCTTAACATGTAACGAATGTGTTATGAGTATGTTGCAAACGGTTGATGACAGCTCATACGGGATACATTTGGAACTCGCCTTTTTTTACCCATGATGTTTGCCCCCACTCCGGGTGCACTCCCTGCTCCTTCGCAAAGGTGCGTACGCCCTCGCCGAAGTCCAGCCCAAGCAAGGTCCGTGCAAGCCTGTTTCCCAAGTTCACGACGTCGTGCATAGCATCAAAGAGCCAATCCAATACCAAGTCAAAGATAGTACTCCAACGCCTTGCGAATGCGGCGGGCAACTTATTGAATCCGGTAGCCGAGAAACGTTCCTCCAGGCCCGCTTTGGACATGCCAGCTTGCGCTAGCTGCTCGTTGATTTCGGCAATTCGTTTGACGCAATCGTGGATGTAATCGTCCAGTGGCCCTGCGTAGCACAACAACTTTGTTATTTTTTACTACAGCATGTGTGTAACGCGTGTGAAACATGTTGCACGTACGTGTGATATAAAGGCTGCCCACGCTTTGACCCTGGGGGAGGCGGACATCACATTGAAATACCCCTCCCCCTCCCCCCACGAGACTTTGTTTTCAGGTCTGGGTTGGACCCCCTCCCCAGCAGTGTGCATTGCTTATTCTTTTTCTTTACGGCCTGCAATCAGCAAATCCACTGGCCCGCTTTCGGCCAATACGGCCAATCTCCAAAATTGCCCGCCGCATGCGTGAAATTTTAATTTTCAAGTATGGTGATATTGTAAACATCGCATAATTTTGCATAATTTTCGGTATTTTCCTATCAAACGTCACGGCCCGCATCCATATATTCCATCGGCCCGCATGCGGCCCGGAGTGGTGAGCTACGGCCCCGGGCCGGCCCGCCACGGTAAGCAATATACTGCCCCCAGACCTCGATATTTTGCCTTGGGGGGGTTGGACCCCCCCCCTAGACCTCGATATTTTGCCTTGGGGGGTCGGATCCTATCCCCCCCCCCGGCAGAGCCAACACGCGCGGCGGGGGCCAACACGCGCGGCGGGTCCCAACAAACACGCGCGGCGGGGGCCAACACGCGCGGCGGGTCCCAACACGCGCGGCGGGGGCCAACACGCGCGGCGGGTCCCGACACGCGCGGCGGGGGCCAACCAACACGCGCGGCGGGTCCCACGACACGCGCAGCGTGCCGTGGGGTCTTTTAGTATTGCGAGTGATCTGACATGCGCCGCAGGCGAAATTTTTCAAATAGCGACATTGCTGATTCGTATGAAATGCACCATATTCGTTCTTTCACCCCCTCCCCCCCGACTCCGTTTTCGAGCCCCCCCAAAGACTCCGTTTTCGAGCACGGGGGAAAGGGAGCGTGGGCAACCTAAACACATCATGGTACGACGTGTATTTCACTATACAATGTACAATAATGCATCCTTTACCTCGTCGTCCTTTCCGAAGATTTCTTCCGCAGCCCTCAGTACCTCCTCCATATGCTCGCGAGCTCGCGTATCTCCTTCTGCATGCCGTCGCCGTCGTGTTCATTCCCGCCATCACCATCCTCGTGTTGTTCACCGGCCTCGCCATCGTCACCACCGGCATCCTCGGTGTTATTCTCGCTGTCGATGAGATCGTCATCGAGGACTCCGGCCTGGCTAGCCTCGCTGTCGGAATCCAAATCCGGAATGTCATCAGCTCCCACCTACGGGGCTTGCAACCGATCGCCTTTTAGAGTCGGCAGTTCTCTAGCGCCGAGCAGAACTGCCACGCAGGCGAAAGGGAGCTTTGCGCCATCATCCACCACTGCACTACGGTAGCCTGGAGATAATACTTGAGCTTCACCAACTTCAAACTCATGGGTGACCACAAGCCTTTGCACTGGCTGTTCGCGCCTACCCGCGAGCTTAGCCGGCGTCAAGCATGTTGGTACGAGGATATAATAGTAGAGTAGGTCGGGGTGCACCAGATGGAGCACGTGCCGGGTCGTTGCCTACTTACAAGTACCCGATGCCCGGTCGCGTTGACCGGACTACCAGCAGCTCTCAGCACGCGAAGGGCTGGCGGAGAAGGGTATCGTGGATCGGGCCACCGACGGCCCCTGTCAGGAAGATCCAACGGAAGCCGTCGTGAGCACTAGCCAAGAGCCTGTCAAGGCCACGGTGAAAGCCATGATAGAAGCAGAGGACCTCACGTCTGTCCTAGATGACGTCTTCGAGTATGGGAGTTCAGAGGAGGAGTCCATTCCTCCAGTTGGACCTCCACCTACTGACTGCGGTTGGCGAGCTAACCCAGTTGAATGGGCTCACTTGGGTGGAAACTCCGGACCTGTGGTGACAAAATACAGCAGACACGTTGACCACAGGGGAGCGGGCCCTTGCGGCGATGGAGACGGCTGCGACGGAAGGGGGACGCAACCTTTGATCAAATCGATCAAGGCACACCGACCATCCCTGTCTGACACAACGTCAGTGCCCTGTAGCCAGCCGTCCGCGGTGGAGTCGGGCTTCATTCACAAGGTATGTGAGGGTGTCGTACACGAGCTTGTTGATGATTGTCCTCGTGCACACTCAAGGCGGGGTCGTCGAATTTGAAAACGTCGACCTCCAGACCAGCAGACAAGATCGCCTGCTTCACGTTGATGACGAGCTTGGCCAGCTTGTCGATGTCGGTGTAGTTTTCTGTACGTCAGAAATGAGAAATCCATATATGTACATAAAGACGAAGTAATAAGTAAGCGGTCCACCCCGCCGAGAATATGGCCGCGCACGGCCTTCGCCCATTTACGATGGCGGTCACTCGATTAGACGTCGGCCACCTTCCTGGCCACCGCCTCGTAGCGTCGTAGGATGCCCTCGCCCGCCCTGATCGGTGCAGTGTCCGTGCCCAAAGCGGCAGCGGGCGCCGGAGCCGTAGGCGTCCGCGGCGTCGGCGAATCTCTATAAACTCCAGCTTGGACCTTAGAGTCTAATGGAGGCGTCCAAGTCGCTCTCCGTTCATCAATCGTCTACGTGTCCTCGTAGTCATTTCTCTGAATGCCAACAGAGTAAGTGGTGCAACGCTTGGGCTAGCGTTTCGGGGAAAACAAGATGTACAGGATGGTATGCAAAATTAGTTGGTAGGCTTAAGTATGTAGAGGCGCATAATTTTTTAAAAGACGATTAAAAAATATATAATAACTTATTTTTTCATATTTCGTATGAGAATATCATATTCCAAATTGACTATTTTTTCAACTCTGAGATTTCGGGCAGTCGGGTGCCCACCCGAGGAAGAAACGTCTCTCCGAATCGTTCATATGCGCGTTGAATGTGAAGTAGACAATAATTTATGAAAATTGATTATTTGTTGTTATTCCGTATGAGAATATCATATTTCAGATTGACTATTTTTTCAACTCTGAGATTTCGGGCAGTTGGGTGCCCACCCGAGGTGGAAACTTCTCTCCGAATCTTTCGAATGCGCGCTGAATGTGAAGTAGACAATCATTTATGAAAACTGATTATTTTTTCATATTCCGTATGAGAATATCATATTTCAAATTGACTATTTTTTCAACTCTGAGATTTCGGGCAGTTGGGTGCCCACCCGAGGTGGAAACGTCTCTCCGAATCTTTCGTATGCGCGTTGAATGCGAAGTAGACAATAATTTATGAAAACTGATTCGTTTTTGTTATTCTCATTGAGAATGTTATTTTCCAAATTGACTATTTTTTCAACTTCGAGATTTCGGGCACTTGGGTGAGCATTAGAGGTAGTCTAAACGCATCGGGACGTTCTCCGAATGTTCCGAATGTGAACCGCGTCGGGGATGTATGAAATCATTATATGTGCATATGGATTCCTAACAAATATGGATATCTAACATCCTACGGTGGGCTACACGGGCAAAGCCCTAAAAAAACAAGCATCATCGGAGACCCTAAGAGGTCTTTTTCAACCCAGCTAGTTTGGCTTCGCCGCGCTGGTCTATAGATGCGTGCTCTAGGGGCTTATGCCCTTGCATGTGCTGTGGGGATACCTACTCCCACAGGCCAGCCGTGATTCTAGCCCCAGCAATCGTTGGTGGATGGCGGCGGAGTACTCTATGGTGGATGCAGTCGAGCGCCGCCAGGATGTCGTCATCCAACGCCCACGCGGTGCGGTGTGACAATGCGTGGCATTACCAGAGCAAGTGCGGGGACGCGGGCACCCCGATGGGGGCGAAGGCGGAAAATGCGGTGTGCTCCTCCTATGCACACGAGTGCGAAAGCAGAGAGGGAAAACGGCAGGTCGGGTGCTACAGCACCACCACACACCACCAGACAATGGTCAATGGGCACGTAAGGTGGATGAAAGAGCGGAGAATGCTGCGGACGGAACTCGTTGCTGTCAAAGGTCTTGTCATTGGTGGAGGCGTTAGACTCGATGTTGGTGTATGGTGCATAAGCACCACCAGACACCACCAGACGATAGTCAGGTGAAGAATGCCGTCGATGTTCTCGGAGATATTCCAGGGCATCCCGAACAGCGGCGAGGCGTGCACGTTGGCGCTCAGTGGCCATGGTTCCAGCGCAGACTGGATAATTCTGCGAAGGGAAATTAGGGTTCACAAGGGGAAACCCAACTTTTCGTAAAATGGACAATTCCAAGTGATGAAAGATTCAATTTGAGGTAGATTTTGACGAGGAAAACGGCGTTGAAGTCAAAATAGTCGTCCGGTAGGCCAGTTTTGCTGCAGTAGAGGTGCTGCTGGCCAGAGTGTCGAAGGCTACGTAAGTGTCGATATAAAATGTCGAAAAATGTCTAAATGTCTCGCACGAAAAAGTGCGGAAAATATCGAAGAAGTGTAGGGGTCTCGCACAAGCGCGGAAAATGTCAAGGTCTCGCACGAGGAAGTGCGGAAAATGTCGGAATGTCAAAGTGTCTCAAGGTCTCGCACAAGCGCGGAAAATGTCGAAATGTCTTAGAATCACACCAGCGTGAAGCGATCTTGCCAGCGAATCTCGTAGCAGTGGAAAGCGGTGAGGGTCCATAACCTAATGAAAGAGCTAATATATATCATATATTAGTCGAGCCAAACAGCGGAAACAGTCGGAAGCTGACGAAACGAAGGCAAAGATGAGATAATAAAAGGGGTGACACAGGAAGAGACAGTCACCCCCAACTTATGGGGGGGGGCAAAGTTCGGTCTCCCCAAGAGATCTCCCGAAGAGATAAGTTAACATAGAATTATGAGCATGCCCACAGGCGAAACCATTGTCCAACAGTTGAGCGCGTGCATCGATCATCCAACATTTAGATTAATCGACGCACGCGCACAGATGTACATGTGCGTATGTGGCACGATTCATCGGGGATTCCAGTGAAGCAATTGTTTTGGGTGCGTCGATCTTCCAACACCGGATCAGATCGACGCATGCGCAAACCGTACGAACTTCATAAGTCATCAACCGACACCAATACCCGAATCATTTGTGCGCGTGCGTCGATGATCTATTATTCTGATTAATCGACGCACGCGCACAGATGTGCATGTGCGTATGTGGCACGATTCATCGGGGATTCCAGTGCAAGAATTTGTGCGCGTGCGTCGATCTTTCATCATCCGATCTGATCGACGCATGCGCAAAGCGCACGAACTTCATAAGTCCTCAACCGACACCAATACCCGAATCATTTGTGCGCGTGCGTCGATGATCTATTATTCTGATTAATCGACACACACGCACAGATGTGCATGTGCGTATGTGGCACGATTCATCGGGGATTCCAGTGCAAGAATTTGTGCGCGTGCGTCGATCTTTCATCATCCGATCTGATCGACGCATGCGCAAACCGTACGAACTTCATAAGTCCTCAACCGACACCAATACCCGAATCATTTGTGCGCGTGCGTCGATGATCTATTATTCTGATTAATCGACGCACGCACACAGATGTGCATGTGCGTATGTGGCACGATTCATCGGGGATTCCAGTGCAAGAATTTGTGCGCGTGCGTCGATCTTTCATCATCCGATCTGATCGACGCATGCGCACACTTTATGAAAGTCAGATATCAGACATAAACACCGATTGTTTTTGGAAGTGCGTCGATCTTATGGGGGTGTTGTGTGTAAACTCCACATCGACATGTCAAGGCGCGGAGGACAGGTTCGAAGACCGCGGAGGACAGGAACAACGCTGACGTCAGTTCCACGTCATTATGGAGGACTCACTCGGACAGTCGATCGGTTTTGCGCTGTGAAGGCATTGGAATTATGCTGCGTTTTCTCCTGAAAAACAAATTCAAAATAAAAAGGCATTTTCTATCTGTCGATCAATCGAGTGCAATCGTTGCAGCAGCCGAATAAAAGGTTTCGGCGGCAGGAAGTGAAAGGAGCAATAGCCGCAATAGTAATCACGTATCACATAATGATATCACAACCCCTTATGAACGAGCGACACATTTTACGTGCAAAAAGGGGGAAACACATACCGTGACGGAGCCACTGACACTGCACGTCGCGGAGATCAAGATGTCGTGGGTTTTGCGCAGCGATTAATGCCTCTCTCGTGAGAATTTTTTGGAATACTGCTTTTCACACCTCTATTATGGTATGGTATATTGATTGGGAGCGAGCGACTTTTCAAGACAGAGAATATCACGGATATCATCCGCGATGAGATAGGGTTTCTTCTTACTCTCGTCGCGCGGACATCTTAGGAACGTGGCATATTAGTCGGTCAACTTCGATTTCGTAGGGATTCCGGGTTTGTGTTAATGGCGGTTTCTTGGAGTTCTTGTCGCGTGATGGCAAACGAAGAGGGGATATCCATCACACTACTGTCGTTTACGTCGATCGTATAACGCTTTCGAGTACTTCGCGATCTAAGATCTTCGTTAACTAAGGTCTTCGACATATGCTATGTGCGCGTTATCTTTAAGGCGTTTAAAAGGGTTTCACCTTCCTTGTTTTTCGTGGTCGTTGTGGAAATGGATAGTAAAAATGTAACTGGATTTTGCAGACTGGCGACTATCCTCGAGGAGCTACACGATTAGACTCGGGCGCTTCACGCGCATATTGTATATTCAAGGTGCGAAACTTCGTTGTGTAAACAGTGTAAATGGTGATGAGCTGGCCATGTCTCACAGTGTAAATGGTGATGAGCTGCCGGTGTCTCCTAACAGTGTAAATGGGGATGAGCTGCCCAAGTCTCCTAACAGTGCAAATGGGGATGAGCTGCCCAGGTCTTCTAACAGTGTAAATGGGGATGAGCTGCTCAGGTCTCTTAACAGTGTAATTGGTGATGAGCTGCCCAAGTCTCCTAACAATGTAAACAATGTACGGGCCTAAACGGCCATATCTGGTTTAAAGATTTTTGAGACCAAAATCATCAAAACGGAAGTACTAGCAAAAACTTTTCACTAGGCCCAATTATGTAAGCCTCAAGGATATGAATATTAATTTCATCCATATGCTGTAGCGCAAAGGTGCACACGCGCCAACGCTTAGCGGTATGGCTGCTCAAAGAGCACAATTCGGCAGACGTGAGCAGAATCTTCCGTCTTCGCAGGCTTCTTTTGGCCCTCCACCGCTGACCTTTGATGAACCGGCTCCACCCGACGAAATGGCGGGGCCCACGCCGTGGTCCAATTGGGTCATAAAGGGTCGAGTGCTTGCCGGGGGCTATCCTTGCTGTTTAGATGATGCTGAGATTGACAAGTTGTTGAACATGCTTTTACACAAAATTGGCATCGACACATTTGTGTGCCTGCAAGTGCGAACTACTCCATATGTTATCGTGCACATGGTGCACATCAATCATTCAAGCGGAACACGCATTCTGCGACCCCACTGGCGCGCCCCCAGCTCAATTTCATGCGCCCGGCTGGCGCGTCCCCAACTCAGTTCCATGCGCCCGGCAGGCGCACCCCCTGCTCAGCTCCATGCGCCCGGCAGGCGCCCCCCCAGCTCAGTTCCATTCGGCCGGCAGGCGCCCCCCCCCTCAGTTCCATGCGCCCAGCTGGCGCGTCCCCAAACTCAGCTCCATGCGCCCAGCTGGCGCGTCCCCAGCTCCGTTCCATGCGCCCGACAAGCGCAACCCCCTAGCTCAGTTCCATGCGCCTGGCATATGCGGCCAGCTCCGTTCCATGCGCCCGGCAGGCGCCCCGCAGCTCAGTTCCATGCACCCGGTTGGCGCCCCCCCAGCTTAGTTGCATGCGCCCGGCAGGCGACCCCCCCTGCTCGATTTCCATCTCGGGAGAACTTGGAATTGCACATATTGCATTTTGTGTTGCATACCCTACGCTTTGTATGGCATATACTTTATTATTTCCTTGTGAATAAGTACAAATATGTTGGAATTGTATTCTCCATTTCGGGACCCATTTTCAGGAACAAGAATATGCAATTATGGCATGATTCTAGCATCACCGAGCGCTAAACCCTAAATCATCGTTCACATATCAATTTGGATAGGAGCATATCATCCCATACAAACTTTTTGAAACTTCTACACATATTGTAACTACTATTTATATTGTAAAATACAAAAATTATGCAAAGTCTACCAACTAATTTTGCTTACCATCACAGCTTTGGCAGAAGCCGGAACTCACGGAAAGCAGCCAGATGTTGGCGGAGAAGTGGTCGCCGTCGACGTCAACTAATATACGAACCACCTAGGCGACATGCACTTCTTCATCATCACTGTCACTGCCTCGGGTACATTCCAAATAAGCTATGTGCTCAGCTGTCCAACAGGCAGGATATTTCCTGGGTTGCCTCTTCGTCACTTCGGACACCCCAGCATTATTTTCACTCATTGAAGTCAATCCAGTATCTGGCCCAGATGGTTCCTTCGGTTGTACTTGAACAGTCTCCACCACAGAGGCTGGAGCATTCTCAGATATGGCCTCAGACTTCTGCTCGGTGATAGGCGGATCCTCTGGCTGAACGGGTGAGGTCGGGGAGGTACCCTTTGGCACCCAGATAAGTTCACCCTTATCATCCATGATCAACTGCAGTCCCAGTCTCTTCAACTTTCGAGCTTCAGCCTGTTCTTCAGCTGTTCAGCATCGTCAGCTACCAAGTCATCGAACTCGCTGACGTCATCCTCGGTGTCATCATACAGTACCCGTTCCAGAGTTTTGTCCCTGCCCGCGTGTCCAGCTGAAACAGATGCATGCGCTTCTTGCAGCACTACCTCGCGAAGCGGTGAATCTTCTCCCAGTACCAACTGATAGCGTCCAGCGCTCACCCTCCACAAAACATCTCCCACCACGCAGAAGTCACGAGTGCGTTGATGCGGAGCTTATTGGATTTTCTTCCTCAAAGTCTGTAGTGGACCAGGTCGCCCATATTCCGCTTGCAGAGCTTTGAGAAACTGGCCTCCTGATATCTGCTGATGCAGGTCTCGGACGCTGGCCGCCTCTCCAGTACGCACGATAGGAGGAGGTGAACTCGTCCTCCTTTCCCGCTTGACACGCTGTCGAGCCGGCGGGGCGTACACCACTAGCAGAGGCCAAGGAAGATCCAGAAGGGCTCCATCCGGAGCAGCGAACATCTGCACTGGTTCTCCTTGAGCGTCATGTGTGGGTATAATGTACTCCACTCTCATTCCCGCAGATCTGAACAACTGCCGCCACTGGGGCATGCGAGACTGAAAATCAGGAAGGACAAAGAGAGCTGAAGTATTTTCAGGGTCCAGACGCCATTCTTCCACATATCTCCTCAGTACGGCCTCAATGGTCAAATGGTTGGAGGAGAAAGAAGGGAGGATTGCACCAGACGTTCAACCCTCGCCAGTTTTCCTTCGAGCAGTCCGTCCAGTAGCGATTAACCTGACGATTCTTTCCTCCCAAGTCGCAACAGGCGTCCACCTCGAAAGGTCCATATTCTTCACTCAAGAAATCGAACATGTCCGCACGGAACTTCCAGTGCTGTCGGTCGCTGGGCTCCAGGAGTCTGGTCGAGGCCTCGCTGCGCTTCGGCGTCGCGGAGTTACCAGCAGGGGCCTTCCTGGGAGAAGGAGGCGAGGAAGCTGTCAATTTGCCAGAGCGCGTCTGAACTGCCAGAGTTGCTTCCTCGTACCCGGTTTCTGCCAGCTGCAATGTATGTATTGCGTCCAGCCAGAGTTGGGGGGAGTCCATCCAGGTGAGAGCCCCACTGTACGCGAGGACTGAGTCAGGATCTTTGTTCTTGGCGCTGCTGGACTTACGCTCCTTCAACATGTTGGGATCTACCACTCCCAGTGGAGCGCGTCCTTGGCGAGACTCTTTACAAGCTGCAGGTCTGAACTTGCAGACAGTGTCCGCGGCAGAGGGGGGTCGCTGCGGTTTCCCACCGCGGTAACCGGGTGCACAAAGCCAGCTTCTACCAGTCCTTCTCTCGCGGAGATTTCCTTGTAGTCGGGTCGCCTGGACAGAGCGTCTGGAACCCAGAGTAGTGCTCCAGGGATGTACTCCATCTCGGGTACCCCTACTTCCACTAGATCCATGTACCGTCGGGCTTGGCGTCGGCTGAGAGGTTGTCCAGGTGCCATTAGCCAGACTAGGGGTTTTATGGTCACCCTGCAACTGAAACTCGGTCCAGATGAGGTAGTGTCTCCAAGTTTGCGTAGTGCAGTGATGGAGAGCGCAGAGTTCTCTTTCGCCAGCATGGTAGTTCTGCTCTGCTTCATTAAACTGTCTGCTCTCAAAGGCGATAGGTTGCAATCCATTTCCCACGTCTTGCATCAGTACACCCCCCAGCGCCACTCCACTGGCGTCAGTTTGTACTACGAAAGGATGCCGTCCTTCGGCCGCCGCTTTCATATCGGGTAGCGCGCCAGAGTGGGGGGAGAACATAGTGCCTTCTTAATTTCCTCGAAGGCCCAACGCTGCATGGGTCCCCATAGCCAAGCGACATCCCCTTTGGTGAGCTGGGTCAAGGGTTGTGCTACTTCGGAGAAGCCCAGCATGTACCGCCGGTAGTACCCAGCTAACCCCAAGAATTGACGCACATGCGTGGCGTTTTCCAGAGCGGGCCAGTCCCTGATGGCGGCCAGCTACCCAGCTTGTCATGTTGAGGTTGACTTCCTTCACGTGAGATAACGTGCCCCAGAAAGCGTATCTGGGTCTGCAGTAGCTGACACTTAGACTCCTTGAGGTAGATGCCCTGGTTCTCACAGACTTCCAGAAATTGCTGGAGGTGGGAAAGATGCTCCTCCAAGGTGTTGCTGAAGAGGATGCAGTCGTCCAGGAATATTCTTACAAAAGGAAGATGTCCCAGAGCGCGCTGCATGCGTCGCTGATAGCAGGAAGGACTGTTGGTCAACCCCATGGGCATCACCAACCACTCATACGAGCCATAGGGGGAGGTGAACGCAGTCTTTTCTACATCCCCAGGCGCCATGGCCATCTGCCAGAACCCATCGACTGCATCGAAGGAGGAGAAGTACTTGGCCCCGTGCATGGAGTCGAACAACTGCTGAATGTCGGGAAGTGGATATTTGTCTTTGACGGTCAGGCTGTTGATTGCTCGGAAGTCGCAGACCATTCTGAGTACTTCAGGTTTCCCAGGCTTGGGAACCATCAGCACTGGTGCAGCGAACGGACTTGAAGAAGGCCTGATGTAGCCCTTGCTCAGGAGTTCATCCAGGCGTTCCCGCAGTTGAGTCAGCTCCACCATGGACATCTTATAGGGTCTCTTAGCGGGCGCGATGCCATTCCAGCCCTCTTGCAGTCTCACGTGGGCCACTTCATCTTTTCGCAGGGCGTCAAAGTTGGGCAGCGCTTCGCGAATTACTCGAGGCGAAAAGGACTCGGTCATCAGGCTTTCGGAGATATGGGTGTATCCACTAGAGCGAAACGGTCCCTCACGAGGGACTCCGACATCGACGCCTCGCTGAGGCTCACTGTCGCGGTTCGCAACACGCCGACGGCTAGGTCACCGGCTGTTACGAACCCCGACCATGCTTCCAACACCGACGCCGACGTTGCGACGAGGAAGTATCTGCAGGAGCAGTCCAAGCTTGTGGACGAGGTCTACAGGGGGCGGCTCCATCGGACATGGGCCAAGGGTATCCGCGAGGATATCCTTGGCGACGAGAAGCATTTTTTCAGCGGCACTACTGACGCGGGTCTCCTCTCCGATGTGGTGGTTCAGCTACGTACGGAGTTTGAGTCCGCTGGGCTAGACCTCGTCTCGTTCGACCTTGACGACCCCCAGGCTCTAGTGGTGGGCAAGGTGAACGCCCTGCTGTACGACGTGCTTGGGCTTATCATCGAGAAGCACAGCAACGCCCACGTCTGGCTTACGGGTACGGAAGCGTCTGCCGACCGAGATGGACGGCGTGCGCTGGTGGACATTGTGAAGCGCAGCGTACCGGTGGCGTTGCGAGAGTCGTTCCAGCAGAAGCATGCCGCGCTGAGTTATCCCGCAAACGTTGACCCGCAGCCGATTTTGGCTCGGGAACAACGTTTGGTGCGGGATAACAAGGCAGCTGACTGGACCCCCACCGAGGCCATCAGGAAGCTCAGCCTCTACAGCCGGCTTGACCCGGTATTCTACGCCGCGGTCAAGGTACGTTACCCCATGGTGGCCGATCTCGCGGCGGTTTCACTCGGTGCTCTGCGCTCTCTGGTTGTAGAGATTTATCAGGCATGGGCGCAGACGGACGTAGGGAAGGCCGTCCTGGCCAAGCCCGCAGGTGGTGGCGCGTCGGCTCTGCTCACCAGCAGCGAGCACCAGGTACTTCTGGACAAGATCAAAGAGTTGACCGAGCTGGTACAGCGGCAGTGCGGGGCGGCTCCGCCGGTGGTGCAGCAGCAGCGGGATCCGCCGCAGCGGCAGCACGGGCAGCGCCGGCAGCAGCAGCGCGGGCACGCAGTCACCGCGGGGCTTCCGCATGGGGGTCCAATCCCCACCGGCGGTGGGCTACGATCGTGACGAGCAGCGGGCTAAGCCGCTGTGTACCCGCTGCAAGAAGACTGGTAAGGACCTTTATCGTTTCTACCGCGACTGCCCTCTTGGCGGTCGCCAACATTCCCCCACCTCGGCCGCGGCTTTCTGTATCCCCATCGACGACGAGGATGCGGAAGGCGTGCATGCCCTCGCCATGTGTGCTGTCTTTCAGGAGGCGGCGGATGATGGACCTGAGGCCTTTGCCCGCGCGGCGACGGTGTACGGTCCGCCAGCGGTGTTGTGCGGGGGCGTTGTGGGGGGCATCGACGTGTCGGCCTACGACTTCTCCGTTGACACGGTGACACCGGTGGCGGGGACGTCCGGTGACGACATCCTGCAGCGGCTGGACGACCTCGCGGCGGAGGTCAACGCGGCGGTAGAGCCTAAGGTACATTACACTCACGCCTCTTTCCCGCCGCCTGGGGGCATTGCGACGCAGGCTTCGGCTCTGGTGTGTGACGCTGCGAGCGCAGGTATCACACCGGAGGAGCAGGTTCCGGCAGGTGGTGCGGCGGCATCGGCATCCGCCGTGCCGGCCCCTGCTATGCCTGTCTTGGAGAATGAGAAAGAGCTCCTTGAGCTCTACGGCTACGGCTCACCCGTGTCCCTTCAATCGACACGGGTGACCACTACGGAGAAGTCGGGCGGTGAGTTCGCGGGGGTTGTGGAGACTGTCCACCACGCCGCGGTTGAGCCGGTTGACCGGCTACGACACCGACGACTACGAGGATTTTGCGGACGGCAGCTTCGCCGTCAAGCCGCGGGCTCCGGCCATCTCGGCCAATCATGCGTCAGAGCCCGCAGCCCACGTGCCTGAGTCTGGTGGTGCTTCCCGCACCCTACGGATGTGGCAAGCCGCCATGGGGCTTCCCCCGTTCCCCGCACACGCGGGCCCGTGGGGGTTTCCTTACTTTCTCTCCCTTATCCTTTTCATCTCGATCATGGGTGTGGGAGCTGCCGCCTGCACGGCGGCCAATGACATCGACTCTGTGCAGGTATCGGGTCGGGCTGCACCGCAGCCTGTGCTATGCAGGGGGGATTTATGCATCTACCCTGGTATATCCGAGCTGGACCCCGTCACTCTGGATGCAGCATCTGCACTCCCTGGGTGCTGCGACGGTGGTTCACCGGCCGCCTGACCCACTGGAGAGCAGTGCTGCAAGCTACTACCGTGGACGTTGTGGTGACGGTGCCCCTCTGGACTTTGACCCCGAGTAGCTTTCCTTCTGGCTCTGGCAGTGCACCACTTTCTGGTGGTGTACTCAGATGTACTTTGACTGTGAGAACAAACACGCAGTCAAGCACTACAAGTCAAGGTGCAACGCTCGCATATGTCAACCGTGAAACTGTGAAGCTATACACAAGATAATACGAAGTGTTATAGCTTCCGCCGAAAGAATGTGATGACAGCCCCTAAGGTGTCAGATGTGAAATGACAGATGCTATGAACTGTCTGACTACCGAAGTCGATATCGGAGATGGCGCTGATGACAGTGAAGAAGTCATAGTAGTCGAACCGTATCGGTGATGACACAGATGATGATGACACTGTCGGCGTGCCAAATCCAGCACACCACCTCGAGTGAGGTGGGCAGACCAGAATGAATGCACTCATACCAATCTCCAGTCCAGACCAGAAAGAACCACAATCATGCCTGCCAGGGCTGAAAACCCCAAAAAGCTGGACAAGGTCCACACGGTCCTGGCAGGCCTATCAGCTCCCTGTCTCTAGTGCCACTCCTCCACCGGGGGAATAGAATGCTGCTGTGCCCTGAAGGTCCGCACACCGCGGTGTCATGCAGCCGGATGCTTCGTCAGGGATATGACAAGGAGTACCCGAAGGCAGGTCCAGGTCACCCCGTCACCGTCAGACTTATAGACAAGGGAAGATGTATGGAGGGTCACAGCGGGTGGAGGCAGAGGCTCTCACGTACGAGACAGGTGCCGGTCACGGGTCCCCGAAGGGTACATAAGGTCGTAGGAGTCAAGGTACGGCATGCAACATTCACATAACAGGTCTTGTGCATGCTTGCTAAACCTCTAGGCTAACTGTCATTCTATCGGTTGGTTGTTTTCTGCATATATTCTCAAAACCAAATCATAAAGTACCTGCAACAAAGTACCTGCAAAGCACAGTCAGAAACAAAACCCAAAACAGGACAAATCGGAGGGTACTCACAGTCAGATCATGCTGCTGCTTTCTGAGTAGGCCTCCATGTCGAAAATCCAAAAGATCTGGCAGCCTGAATCACTGCCTTTTGCATATCCATGTAGCTGTCAAAGAGCATGTTGAAGTAGGGCACGGTGTTCTTGGTGGGAGGAACCGGCTTGGTGTAGGGGTCAGCCAAGTTCTTCTCCGAAGGTACCCTCCAGCATATGATCCAGCCCAGTCTGACAAAGTCTCTGAGCATATGGAATCTGACCAGAACATGCTTGATCTTCTGGGACAGTGGGATATTTTCAGCAATAGATCTGCATGCATCATTATCCAGGAGAAGAGGAACCGGAAGCTCCAATCTGGGGCAGGTTGCTGAAGCTGGAAGGTATTCTGTGCTTCTCATATTCTGATAGTCCACTGGCCTGCGGTCTGAATCTGAATAAATCTCGAGCTCATCTGTCACTGACTTGCCATCAGGCCTGACACCACCGACTCCTGTACCCGTAGGTGTAGTGTAATCCAGGAGTTTAGTCAGGAGAGTCCCCGGCTGTAACCCAGGGTAGCTGAATGCAATGTCAGTGGCGACCCTCTCGGCTTCAGTGATCTCAGAATCAAGTCCAGTAGTAGAGGGTGGCTGTCCCTGAATAGGGTGTTGTATATAGCCGAATATTTCTGTCAGCATAAACATGAGAGACACCACCCGCTGAGCTGCAGTAGATGCTGCAACATATTCTGAACCCGTAGAAGATGTTTCTGTGATTGTCTGTCTGACTG
The DNA here is from genome assembly GCA_001247695.2 of Cymbomonas tetramitiformis. Classification (NCBI taxonomy): domain Eukaryota; kingdom Viridiplantae; phylum Chlorophyta; class Pyramimonadophyceae; order Pyramimonadales; family Pyramimonadaceae; genus Cymbomonas; species Cymbomonas tetramitiformis. The sequence goes on from LGRX02017942.1 coordinate 57,382, forward strand.
TACCATACTGTAGAATCATGCCACAGAAGAATATCACCATGCCAGAGTATGATCTAGCTGAGTTTTCCAGGTCTCTGGCAAGGTCAGCATCGGAGTACACAAACAGTGTGAGCACCCGTGCTGGCCTCTCAGGGTAATAGAAGGCCATTCTGTAGTGTGCCGTGCAGTCCAGATACTGTGCAATTCTGATAAGAGCCTTCATTGAGTCCTCTGAGGGACAGGCCACAAACTGTGACAGGTAGATCACTGCATAGTAGATATCTGGCCGTGACGTCCTGCTGTGCCAGAGCAGGGACCCAAGGATAGACCGATAGGGTTTTACCAGAGTGAGGTCAGGGTCTACTGGTTTTGATATCACCAGTTTAGAGTCCATAGGTGTACGGAAGGGTCTCTCGGGTATGTTGTTAGCTGTCATAAGGTCCTTAATCTGTCGAGACTGATTGAGGTACACCCCCTGGTCATCATGCTGTACTGTCATCTGAAGGATAGAGGATATAGGACCCAAGTGTTTGGCCTTAAAAGTTGCTCTGAAAGCGGTCCAGAAGGCCCTCTCAAGAGCCGTGGAACAGGCCATACCAAAGTCATCCACATATACCACACACATAGCCTTAACCGTAGGTGTGTAGATGTAATAGATACAGGCATCATGTGTAGACTGTCTGAATGATTGACCCATGTATTTGAAATTGAGCATAAATTGTTTAACCATCCTCTGCCATGATGCGCCGGCAATCTTGAGGCCGTACAGCGCATATGAGAGTAGGGCATAGCTGTAGCCCTTAAAGGTATAGCCAGAGGGAAACTGAATCCACACGGGGAACTCAAGCTTAGCATGCATAAAGGCCTGAGACACATCCAGATGTGACACCACCAGCTGGAATAGAGCTGCAAATATGAATAGCAGTCTGAAAGCTGATATCTCTGGGGTAGCTGAAGAGGTCTCCCACGGAAGGTAGCCTGTAGTTCTGCTGCCGTCACCAGCCATACGGGCTTTAAATATCTGATAGGGCTTGCCTGCACCAGTAGGGTCAGGTTTGAATGGCATAGACAGCACAAATAGTGTAGTAAGGTACTGTGCACTAGCCGGAGGTGTTCCCAGCTTGAGCTTTTCCTGATTAACCATATCACCAACCTCCTGATCCATAGCTTTCAGCCAGTCTTCAGACTGTGGTGAGGATAGGGCCTGTCTGACACCGTGAGGTAGCTTAATCTCTGGTGCCGAGACCTCAAGCATATGTGTAATAGTAGAGGTAGGAGCATCAGAGAGAAACTGCTCCATGCTGCTGAAACTGCCAAACATGTACTCTGCTCTGAGGTCACTGCTGAGGGTGTCAGAGAAGGGCAGGTAAGCTGCTGAGTGTGTGGACGGAAAGATAATCAGGTTGGCTGGTAGATCAATGTGCCAGCCAGCCGGCTCGTCGGTGCAGGGTTCCAGGATGACACCGTAGGGTCTCCTGTTGCCTCTGTGGGTGGAGATGAGAATTGCACTGTAGATAGGTGCTCTGATTGTCTGACGAGCCTTCACAATAGTCCATATAGGATAGTGTTCATTGATGCCATTTAGCTTTCTGTAGCAGTCCAGATAGTGTAGAAGGTCCCGATAGTGCTGACCATCTGATGTCTGTGATACATATCTGACTGCCATAGTCCAGGTAACTGTGCCATCTTTCTGAATAAGCTGAACACATGCGTGTGACTCCTCTCCGTCAAAGAAAGAGCCAATACCATGAACCCTCGAGCCTGCTGTGTCAAAGCTGTCACTGAATGGCTGTGGTCTGTCATAGGATGCATCAAACTCCCGCTCTGCCTGATGTGGGTCTGGAAAGGAGCCCAATATCTCTCCCATGTCCTGATGATTATGAATCCAGTGAGGCTTGCCAACATAGTGTATCATATTAGTCTCAGTATCCAGGATCTTATATGCCAGAGAGCTGACTGATACACCGACAAGACGGCCTGACCAGGCCGCCCGCTGGGACTTCCTAGACATGCCAGGCTGTCTGGAGTTCCTCTGCTGCTGAGACATAATGACATAGCAATTCTGGCCGAAGGCCTTCAGTTTTGCATAGCCATAGTGATAGCCTCTGATCTGATGAAATGGTGTTGTAGAGATGTTCTTGTGAGTAGAGATATTCCATATGAAGCCAGCATGGGTGGCAGCCAGAGGCCAGTAGTCCTCGGGCATGCCAGCTGCCAGAAGTAATGCCTTAGCCATGTCTGATATCTTGCCAATGGCATTTTCTGCATGAGGGTTGTCTGTATGTACTGTAGGAGATGACTTCTGGTGTAATATACGGTGTTTTTGATAGAAAGCCACACACTGGGGGTCACCCATCTCTGGAGCACAGTCTGTACGGAGTGTTATGGACTGTGGTGCATATCCCATTGCATGTAAGCTGCCGTAGAAGTGAACCAGACAGGTGTAGTATTCTGATTTCTGGACGAAGGTGTACACAAATATGAATCTGCTGACATAGTCAATGAACTGACATCGGTACAGGTGGCCATTGTAGCCAGCTGGGGTAATAGGTCCTGTCAAGTCAGCAGCCCACTTCTGGCCGGGCTGTATGGCCACTGATCTCAACTGGTCATGGTGTCCACAGGGCTTCTGCTTCAGCTTACTGGTACAGCATACTGCACAGAACTGAGAGCAGGTCGGCATAGCTGCTATAGCTCGCCTAGACAGCAGAGGCCGACCGAGCTGGATGCCAGGCAGGTCGTAGAGCTTAAGCAGACTGGCTGTAGAGCCGTGACCCATGACTGCATGGAACTCCACAAAGGGACTGACCCGAACAGGTGTGTTTCTGTTCCTGAACAGGATACAGATCTCAAAGGGAGTGCCATCAATGAATACTCTGTCAGGTCCGCCATCTGAGCCAGCCGGTGTCAGTGGGTGACTGGAAGCATATGTGTGCTTCCGAGAGAAGCTGAATATCCTCTTACTGCCTTTAGGATAGATGTGTAGTACCTCCATAGTACAAGTCTTGTGCCATATCTGGTGTTGTGGCATATACGGGACAATCCAGAAGTAGGTGGTATTATGCGGGTCAAGGAGAAAGTCATGGTTGCCCTTAGTCAGCATTCTGTCAATCATACTGATACTGAAGGGAATGTTGCCATAGAAGAACTGACCCGTCCACTGTTTGGTGTGACAATCATCTGAAATGGACCAGTGCTCAAGAGCCGGATGATTGTTACCCTCGCCAACAGGCAGAGAGTCCCCATACATAGATACATCAAAAGCCGGAGTACCAAGTTTAGCCGTAGCTGTAGGAGAGCCGTGAGTAGTAGCCCATTTAGTGTACTCGCTATTACTCCACTGCCAGTCTGATGAGTCTCCTGTGCGGGTCCTGACAGCTGCTGAGCCGAAGTGGTGAGAGTGCGGGTGCTGCGGCTCATCCCAGAGGTAATCCACCTGATTGTCTGTGATACGATATGTTCTGCCTGAGTCCAGGTGGGTATAGGTCACGGTAATGAAGTCTGGGGAACTGAAGCCATGCCGGAGCATAACCCGGGTAGATAGGAGCGTCCTGGCGCCTTCTTTGAAGTGGCAGCCAGGTATAGTGTACTCGTCTATCTCCCCTGACAGTATCTCACGGCCATAGAGGTGTAGTGTACAGGTCCCGTCAGTTCGGGATACGGGACCTGTCATCACCGTAGAGAAGCCAATAGTGGCGGAGGTGTCTAGAGCCGAGATCCTGGACCTGGTGCCTGTGATATTCCCAGTGGCACCAGAGTCTACCACAATGCCATCGCCGTCCCGTGATGGTGCATAGGCCGAGACAACAGGGCTACAGGTGAACACTAGCCCAGGTGGTGGTGTGCCGTGTGCTGTCCAAGTGAAGCCGAGCCACCAAGACATGTGCACCACGGCACCACCGACTGTGATCATGAGGTCTGCCAGGTGTGAGGTGGCCTCGAGGACACTGCCAGTCTGCTGCCAAGCCACGGAGCCAACACCACCGACACCTCTGTCCACTGTACTGTCGCCTGATATTGACTGAAAGTCCATGAAGAATAGGAATAGGCACTGAATGATAATAGCCAGAAAGGTTGTCAAGGTTAGAGCCGTGAGATGTCGGGACCGCCTACGGCGGCCCTCACTGTCTGCTGTTATAGTTGACCGGAATAGTTGTATTTGTGAGGCGGCATCGGACGGCATACCCGAGCTGGTGAACCGGCCGTGGTCACTGTGAGGGTCTCCTGTGCCAGATCCAGAGGAGGAGTGTCCAGTCCCAGAATCTGACCATTCCCAATCACAAGAACCACTGTTCCCATTGTTACCAGCCCAAGTGCCACCATCAGAGCCCCAGTCATACAGTATCCCCGTCTCCGTCCCCTGGGCCCCTCCCCGTGGGCCCCCAGGTGACAGCAGTCTCAGTCTGTCCGAGGCATCCTCCTGTCCCTGAAGCAAGTCTACATCTGCCATGGCACAGCCCAGGAAGCCGAGGACAACAAGTGTGGAGACGAGAGCATGTCTGTAGAAGGGTACACCACCCCTACCTACACCCCTACGCAGGGTAGGTCCAGTGACGGGGGGTGGAGGGTCATAGTACTGTCCTTCCCCTGAGCCACGGGGCTCAGGGCCGTCGGTCTCGTCCGAGGCCTCGACCACGGACCCCGCAGGCACCCCGTGCCCGCTGGCAGGGAGGTCCGTAGCCGTGGCCGGGGCTCTTCATGAATACTTTGATTAGATTTGATTAGTTTTAAAATGCTTAAATCATAATTTGATTAGTACGGCGAAGGTCCGAATCGCTGACTAGTACCGCGATCGTCAACTCATGACTTGATTCTTAGTACAGGGTTGGTCCAAATCATGACTTGATTTTTGAAATAAGGCCTAATCAAATCAAAAATCATGATTACTAGTGTGATTAGTACCCATACTTCGAATTTTCGATTATAATCAATCAATCAATCAATCAATTAAAATCCGAGGGGTAATTTACACTCAATATGCGGTGAACGTTTTAAGTTCAATTCACATTGCATTCATTTCCCGCGATAGGCGCAAGCACGTGGGAGGCTTCTCATCTCCGGAATATTTCTCATCTCCACTATCACATTCGTGTGACGCGTTACTCCGGAGTATTTCTCATCTCCGGAATATTTATCATCTCCCCTATCACATTCGCGTGACGCGTGACTCCGGAGTATTTCTCATTTTTACACGAGGTCTTTCCGGCCGAAACTTTGCATACATACAACTCATTCATAGACGAACACATCGATATAATGTTTGTTGTGAGAGGATTAGTAAAACCCAAAATCTGATACCCATTTCTTGCGGCTATATACTAACCGCAAATAATAGGGTTTCTCGACCGTTAATAACTTTTGATTCACGAGGTCTTTCCGGCCGAAACTTTGCATACATACTGCTCATTCGTAGACAAACACACCGATGTATTGTTTGTTGTGATAGGATAAGTAAAACCCAAAATCCGATACCCATTTCTTGCGGCTATATACTAACCGCAAATAATAGGGTTTCTCGACCGTGAATAACTTTTGATTCACGAGGTCTTTCCGGCCGAAACTTTGCATACATACAGCTCATTCATAGACGAACACAACGATATAATGTTTGTTGTGAGAGGATTAGTAAAACCCAAAATCTGATACCCATTTCTTGCGGCTATATACTAACCGTAAATAATAGGGTTTCTCGACCGTGAATAACTTTTGATTCACGGGGTCTTTCCGGACGAAACTTTGCGTACATTCTTATCTACGCTACCACATTCGCAGAGGTGCGGAATATATAAAATATTAGAAGAGGTAAAGTATGCTATCAAATGAAATTCCACACAAACATATATGTCAATATTCACATATAATGAAGTCTAAGAACTCCTTACATCGGATAGTACATATTTTCCTCTCACTATCTGTCACACGTCCTCAAGTTCAGCACTACTAAATAGTGAATAGTACCTCTCTCTAATATCCTTCACAGGCGGTTTGTATGCCTTCTTGTTAATTCCGACACAAGTCAAGATTCCCAAGTAGTCAGGATCCAAGTTAGGATCTGATAGGTGTCCTGCTCGAGAAAAAACTTGTTCACAGTTTGCCTCATGAGGCAAGTGGGAGGATGTCTGCTTAAACACTATGAAGTGTAGGGGAAATTCTTTGCGGAGTTGCCAAAGCATAAAAAACTCGTTCAGCAACATGTCAGACCTGAAGAAAAGTTGCAAGCGCTCATTTGATAGGGCTTCCCAACGTCGGATCTCGCCTTGCACAGCATCATTGTCTCCACCGACAGGTGAGGGGCTAGATCCAAGCGCGCCCTCAACAGGCAACACCGCACTGGCACCACGAAAAAGCCCACCGCTCAGTTTCTGTTTCTTGGCCACCTGTGACTCACGGCCTTTGGCCGTTTTGGTCTCATCTTGAATGGATGCTGCAGCCCGCATAGCACCCAAGTACAGAGTTCGAGCTAGCTCATGTTGGGCAGGTGACAAAAAAGTCTTACTGTCCAACTGTTTGGTCATGTAACACTGAATTAGTCGTGAGTTGGATGGACGAAGAGCAAATATACGACTTTCAAGCTCATCACTCAAGACATTGCGCGCACTGGTCACGATTGAACTCAAGTCCTCAGCGTCTCTGATGCTGACGACACGTTCACGGTGAATGAGCTTCAAGCTGAGTGGGAATTCCTTCACGTCAAGATGTGCACCAGGGTCACAAAAGCCTTCCTTTAAGTCGTGCAGCAAAATCATTGCTTGACTTCCTGTGCAAATACCACTGTGCTCCAAGGTTTCTTTAATCTCAAAAGGGTAAGACAAGAAACTCTCAAGTTCCTCGGAGTTGTCCCAATCAATCAAGTGCAGTCCGATGTCTGCCGCAGCAACTGGTGTGCCAACCTTACTGCCCTCTTCAGACTCATTCGTTTCCACGATCGCCTCTAAATTATTGCGGTTTGCTTGTTTGTACGCGTGTAACTCGGCATCAATCGCGTGCCGCAACAGGTTATTTTTATTGATCTGCTTGAATTGATTCCCCCATCGTGTGGTTGCAGTCACCTCCAAGTTCAAAATGCTCTGACTTGGTACCCCAGCTTTGGTCTGTGCAATATTGAGAGCTTTACCAAAGGCGAGAGATTGGCGCGAGAGCATGACAACTCTATTGTGCTTTCTAAGCAAAGACTTGCACTCCGGGTTCTTCGACTTCACTCCAGCCAGCCCAACGCTGTACAAAACTCCACGTTGCAACTGTTGCAAAAGGCACGTATCTACCTTCTCCGATATTTCTTCAATCTGACTGAGCGCACACTGACCATCTGCAGCACCATCTGGGGTCACTCCGCTAACCGCATCGTAAGGGATCCCATTGTCCTTCAACACTTTTACGAACCAAACTCGGATGTTGGGCCCTGTCTTTGCACTCATTGGGAAAACACCGAATTCCATTACCTCACTACGCAGGAAAAGTTCGGCAATGTCGCTATTCTCATCCTCTGGATCTTCGCAAGTGGTTTGTGTGACAGCGGCATACGCAGTATGCGTTGCAGTGTCGGTCCACATATCAAGCTGGATCCCGACGCACTGTCCGCCCTTAAACTTCTTGATGTGGCGAGCAGTCCTAGCAACACGTTCTTCCTTTTGCAGTTGCTGGACACACACCGCAATCCGACGAAGCGTCTCGGAATGCGGGAAGGCAGCTCGCGGATCGTATCCACGTACGTAGTCCCTAAACTCGGTCTGAGTAGTCATGTTGAAAGAGAGGCCTTTTGTACGCAACCACAACAGGTCCACATGATGCTCAAAGGATTCAGAGAAGTTATATACCTTAAACTGCTCGCCATCAACCTCGGCATATTTACTATTGTTCTTATCGATGTTTGAAAGAGCTGACTTATGGCTATCGCACTTGCTTGCCTTCTCTCGGATATGCGTTACGAGATTGCTGGTGCTCACTGCCTTACCGGCCTTGTGATACAGTTTGCGCTTTGTCCCACACGTTCTGCCGTCATTATTGTGAACGATAGTACACTCAAACTCTGCAGCATAGTGTCCTGCCTTTGGCCCCATCTCACATAGGGTATCTGAAGTGACAGCGAAATATTTGTAAACTTCAGCGACAGGGAACGCAAGCTTCGGAAAGTCGGGATGATGAGGGGTACGATTATTGGATTGGTCTGCTGAAATAGCTAAAGGCTGAGGCGCTTGAGAACTCTGCTGATCGTCAGACAAAGGAAAGGTGTCGTAAAAAAATTCTAGAAACGGCATGGGATACTTCATCCAGAAAATCTCGCCGCTTGCATCTCCTAGCTCTAGGCTGCCCGTACCAGTCGGGCCCATCTCTTGTAATTGAAATGCCTGCGAAAGTGTCGCTTCTCCTGGGCTCTTATGCGCAACCGAAAACTCGCGGATAGTACACAAGAAAAAGGTGTTGCTCTCGTCTTCTGACATCTTTCCTGACGCTAGGTTCCAAAACGAGCCGGGGACCTTTATTTGCTTTCCAATATGATCTAGGGGTTTCTTCAACACCGGAAACTGTTGGACGGCAAGTGTTTGCTGCTTCGATGAGAGCTCTTTCTTCCGTCGGCCCATATTGTCGGTATGAGGAGGTCTGCTGAATGAACGAACCAGTGGTGTTGCCGGAAGCTGAAAAACGGCTTTGCGGGGGAGTGAAAATTGTGGGCTGTCGAACAGACCTGACGCAACGAATAGATGGCTAGAACTGGAACTGCGTCAGTCCGTCGGGTGGCGCGGGAAAATCGTGCATAGTAATCACGTTTCGAATCAAGTCATGATTTATAGGCTCGCGACGAAATCATGACTTGATTCATAGGAAAGGGTCCAAATCATGACTTGATTAGTACGGTAGGGGTCCAAATCATGACTTGATTAATAGGAAATAAGGCCTAATCAAATCAAAAATCATGATTACTAATCCTATTCATGAAGAGCCCTGCCGTAGCCGTGGCATACAGTCCAGCTCCTGCAGTGACAGAGCACGGGCCAGAGCTGGGAGGGAAGGGCACTACCGGAGGCGGTGCTCGTGGAACCCTCGGTGTCGTTGCGGCCGAAGCCGGCAGGGTGTCGTGCCACTGGGTGGGCTGGGTGTGATCCTCACACCACAGCCTGTCCCAGTGGTCCTGCTCCCTGTCGGTGAGGCCGGGAGGCGTAACAACCTTTGAAACCCGTGAGGGAAGGGACCGCCGCAGCTCCACGGGAGGGCCGGGCTCCGGTCCAGTTACAGACTCCAGCTGTGAACTCCAAGACCTCGGCCCCCAAGCCCCCCCTTCCTCCCGGGTCTCACTGTGATGTTGTTCGGTCATTGACTGAAACCGAAGGTCACCTGCCAACACCATGTCAGCGAACAACCCGGAGCCAGGCTCCAGGGGTGTCTCGTGTGCGAAGAGCGCTGACACGGGGTGCAAACAGGTGTCTCCATGCTCGGCATCGTCCGGTGTGTCACCCGATACAGTCGCGGCATGATCCAATGTCTGAGCGGCCCCGTATAACATCACACCTGCGTCGAGATGTGATCGGATAGACGCAGGCTGTGGGTCACACGGTGAGCATGCGATGCTCGGGTCCGCACGGTAGAACGATGAAAGATCAAGCGGTGCCACGGCAGGTGCAGAGTCCATGCGGGCAACGACCGGTGGGGTGTGCGTGGTGTCACAATCGACACCACCCACCCCGAAGCTGTAAAAATGAACTCTCCCTAGAGAAAGGGAAGAGTACGGCTCCTGAAGATCTTGCTCATTGTAGTCTGCTTCCTCCCCTGCATAGCAAAAGGCCTGGAATTTTGCGGAAGCTTTTCTCTGAAGCCGATCCCACTCCTCATGTTGTTCCTGAGTGTAGGAGTCAGTCTCCCAAGCATCCCACTCAGAGTCAGTCCACTCCTGTGGTGCCCAAGCGGGTGCATGAGAGTCCTCATCCCCCTGGGTGAGGTAGGCGGCAAAGGACAGGGATCCGTCGTCAGGGTACGTGCACACCGACTCCGAAGAGTCACAAATGTCTGGTGTGCCGTGTTCCCAGCAGACCGCCTGAAAGGCCTCCTCCGAATGCTCATAAGCTGCCTGAAAGCGAGCAGTCAGAACATCCGTGAAGGCTCCTTCGGCTAGAGCCTCGGGGTCAAGCCGCATGGAGTGTGCCGCCAGGTGCTGCATGTGTGTACATTCTGCCTGGCGGTGCCTCCCACCGCAGGACCAACAGTTGCCCATGAACTGTTTGGAACCCGGGTGGAAGGTGACTCGGGTCTTCTGCGATTGCCCCTTGCCCTTCTTGCCTTTGCCTTTGCCTTTGCCTTTCCTGCGGATTCCCTGTGGCCAATTCCCCCCCTTCGGCAAGGGGGAGGCAGCGAATCGGAAACTCTTCCCCTTCCCCTTAAAGGGGTGGGAAGACCGAGCAGGATAGTAAGCATCACGCGGGCGGGGAGGGCGCAGGTCAGGGGCTCCCCTGGAATCCAGACCGCCACGTTCACCGTGGCGGTGTCCTGCATCATTATAGAAAGCGCTAGTCAGTTGCTTCGCTTTCCCCAGTGTGTTGTAGACTCGCTGAATCGCGAGTCCACAGCTCACCAGGGTCAGCTCAGCCTGTGTTTTGACTTTCTCAATCGCATAGTCCTCGTGCACCTGTTTGTAGGTGACGGGACAAGTGCGACGAAGAAACAGACGGACCGCATCTTCCCTCGAGATGTCGAGGCTAGAGTGTTGCCCCAAGTCAGTCGAAGCGTTACTGACTGCGTCAGTGAACGCCTTGATGAACTGCTTGGGGTTTACACCTGCCGGGACCTCTACTGTGGGTGTGAAAATGAAGTCTGTCTTGTCGAAGTCTTCAAGATCAGGCATTACGTCCCTGACTAAGGCGGTAAGAATTACTTTGCCGTCGTCAGGGAAGTAACGGTGAGCTTCCCGCACTGAAGCGAGCGCTGGCCCGCCACAGAGATACTCCAATAACTCCTTTAGGAGTTTGTTTGGAGTTGGCATCACTGTGGCGGTCGCGTCGGACAGCCGGAAAGCATGTGCGTAGAGGGGGTTAAACCGCGTGAGACGAGAGGTTAGCTCCTCAACGAGGGAGTCAAGTAGTGAACGAGCATTCGACTCGTCACCACAAAACCTCCACTCGTCAATGGCATCCCCCTTGCCACACAGCTTCGATTTAATTCCCCTCACAAGTGCCTCAATCTTCTGGTGGTCATCCAGAAAAGCTGCGGACTCGGAATCAAACTTCTTTTCAGCCGCTGATTGTTGAGAAAGCGCAGCCACTGGTGTGGCCACCAATTGGTCGAATTGTAATTGCCTCTTTGAGGCACCAGCCGGATGCGCTCTTAATCTCGCTGGCGCCATCAATTGGTACGGTGTAGAGGCCATGTTGAAATTTAAAGTCGCGGTGATCGAACGTTAGTCTAGAAAATCCAATAAATCAAAATGTTCGGTGATCAAGGTTCTAAAAATTGTACTAAAAAGATCTCAGCAAGAGAAAACAAATTTACACTTGAACAATCTATAAAAAATAAGGGCAGGGGCTCAAAATGCGGGGTCAAAGGTTCAAATTTTACAGCCGCGGTAAGGGTAGGGTAAGAGAGGGTGGCGATCGTGTCGTGAGGCTTGATGTTGACGCGCGTGCTGCTTCGGAGGCTGCGGCTAGCTAGACCGGTCCACCTGAGTCCTAGCTAGGCAATTGTGCTCACGAACGGAAATTCATCCTCTCTCTCACTCTACCCCTTCCGTGACTAGTGCGTTTAGAACCTCATGCCCGGATCTCAGCCCCAAGCCCCTATAAGAGCTTTAGCCAGCCATAATTGGCGATTTTAACAAACCACCTTAGGCCGGTGGTGGGCGCAAACCTGTGAGAACAAACACGCAGTCAAGCACTACAAGTCAAGGTGCAACGCTCGCATATGTCAACCGTGAAACTGTGAAGCTATACACAAGATAATACGAAGTGTTATAGCTTCCGCCGAAAGAATGTGATGACAGCCCCTAAGGTGTCAGATGTGAAATGACAGATGCTATGAACTGTCTGACTACCGAAGTCGATATCGGAGATGGCGCTGATGACAGTGGAGAAGTCATAGTAGTCGAACCGTATCGGTGATGACACAGATGATGATGACACTGTCGGCGTGCCAAATCCAGCATTGACCTCAACATGGTCTTCAATTTGGTTTATGCTTTGCTTTGACATCTACAATCTTCAATATGGTTTGCTTACACAGTGCCTTTCAGTTGTTTAGCAATTGTTGTTTAGCGGGAGCTCCTTGCCCGTAGGTTTCTGCACTTGTGCTAGCTAGAGGGTTCAGATTTGTGTACCAGAATTGCACAGTTTGATTAGCAGTTAGGTCTGTCACCCTAGCTCCTGCCCTAACTTATCCTAACTTCTCTGACTTACCTGTCAGTCACCACCCACAGTGTTGGGGTGGTGTGCTGAAATCTGTATAGGCAGCCCTGACCGGGAGTCCCGGTGCAGGCCCCTATGACAGATTCCTAGGTAGCCAACTCTGGACCGTGACTGATCCGTAAGCCTGTGCTGTGACACACCGAGTGTCACAGGTAGCTAGACTCGAGACCGTTCCGACTCCGTGACCGTTCCGGGTATACTGTATCTAGCTTAGGGTTTATTTCTTATGAGAGTTTATCTATATTGGTTCCAGGACTGTCCGATACCCGTGAACCGGGATATTCCAGTAGTCCCCAATATGGGCACTAATACTTCATAAATATCCAATAGTTGACTACTGTGGCAATTATGGATGTTTCCGCCCTCATACTGATCCCATACTGCTAAAAACGAATTCGCCCTCACGGTGTTAATCAGTCTTATTCGGAAACCTGTCTGCAGTTGGTCATTCCATCCGCACAGACCACAACGATTTGCACTTTTTGAAGAGATGTCAAGCAGACATATTGGGCACATGCTGGCACCATTCGGTTTTCAAATCCATCCCCATCGTGCATCAACTCCGCGACCTGCTGATGTTTTTTCCGACGCTGGCGGCAGACACGTTCTCATTAGTGCCTGGCCGCCCATGCTTCCATGCTTTTTGGAATGCTTCCTTGCCTTTGCAGACAGTCATGTATGAGGGGAACAGACTCGTGTAGATCGTTCCGAAGGCGTTGCCTTACTCATCGACGTGAATGTTTTATTATTATTATTGGTTTTCGGAGCATTTGGAGAACCTTCATTTTGACCTCAAACAATAGTACCGAGGTAGCAGAGCCTACGGGGCTTGCTGAAATCTAAAATGTTACAAACCCTGATTGTTTCCGGCTCTATTTTGGTCCGGAGGTTTTGCGAAGGAGAGCAGCTGTTGCCATGAACCGACGAAACCCTTCTTATTTGTAATAACGTTAAAGTGCTGCACTCATCTGTCAATTCCGGTCTGGACATGTGCGTCAGTTTATTCTCTGCTCCTCTGATTTAGTTCTACATTCTTCCGGAAATGGATGGCCACATGCACTTCAAGTTATGTATTGACTATGTGCGCGCGTTTCGTGTTGCTTTCAGCTGAAGTTCCACTGTGACAGTCGCTACAGCTCAGTGGCCACCAGACAAGCATGTTTCAAACTCAGCAGAACTGAGTGTTAGCGCCCGGTACAACATCAATACTCGAGGGAAGCTTGCCCTGCTGAGCTTTGCAGGATGCCAACCGACGAGTTACCGAACACATCAGAGAGACCAATATCCGAAGACGCATCACACAAACCAGCTGACAGGGATGAAGGTATTATATCGTGACCTTATTACGTGTGAACGCCTGAAAGCAACATGTCAAGGGCAACTAATTTACTACAGGCCCGGTGGACCTTTTGTGAGGCTTTTCCGGCCTGTGATGCGAAAGCCATGACAACCATCAACGGAACAGTGGCGATGCTTATTTCCCTGTATGCGTTTTTGTTGGCTCGCCTATGGAACGAGTGTAAACGCAAGATAATCCATTGCTCTCCCTGTCACATGTTTTGCTTGTACCTCTGGCGTGCTGATGCCATAGACAAGGAGCTCCAAACTTGGACCAGGCACGTTCGTTTGCCTTTGATTTCACTATGTTTTCTACATGTCCGTTCCCTAGTCCACGTCGTTGTCAGCGGTGTTTGCCACTAGCAGTGTAAGTAGTCGCGGCAACCACCACTACCTTCGTTGCGCGCCTTCACAGGAGTCAACCAAACCACTATTCGTAAGTCGTCGATTGTGTTCGTTGAGCACCTAATGAGCTTTGCGACATGAAGTTGTTGGGTGGAACTTGACAGCACCCCGCACAGTGAGCGAAGCTTGCCCAGCTCACGTGAATAGCACAGCCGGCGAGAGAGCAGTACGTGAAGGCGCAGGGCAAAAACGAGATAGAGGAGAGGAAGGTATGCTATCATGAACCTGCACACGAAGGCCCGAATCTAGTAGGTGTAGGCCGACCTCTTCTGCCAGGACTGGTGGACCTTTTGGAAGGCTTCTGCGGGTAGTGATGCGACAACCACGGGAAGCAGCAACCGAAGAGTCGCAAAGCTGTGCTGCAGAGTATTTTTTTGACAGCTTGCTCAGCCGGTCCAAGCAATAGTGGGCATCATGATTCGAAGATACTTATGCAGATGCTCATGCGTGCTTTGATGGTTTTCGTCGTTTCCGGACATACTCATCATGTACATATAAACCCAATAATCAAGACACGGCATGATATAAGTGAGCAGTATTATGCACCCGTCGAGCCCCCATCAACTCGTCTTTGGGCGTTTCCTACGGGATCCGCCAGAGATTATCAACCCAAGGCACATGCCTGCAAAACTTTTCTTCCTCAAGTGCTAGTACACTAACTTGAGAAATGTCTGCTGCTCATTTAAGGACATTCGTATTCAGAAGACGGCGACACCCAACAGAAGCGTTCAAAGACAGAGATTTGGACAGAGGTCCCGCGTATAGATCGTACAGAATCCTTGCGGCGAAAGTTTGAGACTACCTTCGAGAATATGCTACTGATATATGCACCAGCCGACCGCGCTAGTGAATTGGACGGTACTATAAGCATGCCCTCTTCGTTTGCGGATTCTCGTTGTTTGCTTACTCATAACCACCTGCGGAGAAACATATTGGTCTCAGTCAGTTGCAAGACTCTTCTCCTGCACTATAATACCGTTAGTTGCACTGTGTGCTAAGCCGAACAGCTGCTAGTGTTGAAGATGAGAGGTCCATGGAATGTGAAAAGCTTTAACACGGAAAACACATTGTTTTCTCTTGTGTTCTTCAGCCACGAAAGGCTTGGAGCTTTGAGGCAAATCAGAGTCCTTGACCCGGTGCCTGCAAAAGAAATGCATATGCACGAGCTCCTGACACAGGTCGCGGGACTTCCGCTTGGTAAATGGACGGAAGGTTTTGCGGTGCGTCGTTGCTTGTTTGAAAGTTTCACGTTGAGACAGGAAGTGGTCACCTTGTCCAAGTTTTGAAGCAACTCCCTGAATCTGCTTCAGGTTCTAACGGCGAATCGCGAAAGAAGCTCAAAGTGACCCACTTGGAAGAAGCCCTCAAACAATCTTATTATTCTAAGGGGAAGGAGACAGAGGTCCTCAAGGTGCCCTCTTCATGCTCGAGGAGTGCGCTGGTTACAGTCTGAGCTTTCATTTGGGTATTTCCAGTTATGTTGAGCTTTTTGCCACGTGCCAACACAACCTGCTTCTCTGCAGTACCTGTGTCGTACCTGTGTCGTACGTGCAAATGCAAATATTGACTCCGTGCTACTGAAGCTGTTTCAGTGGCCTGTAAGTCCGAAGCGCGCCTTGAAGCTCGTTTTGGTTTTGGATTGGATCCCAGCTCCGGTAAATACGTCTGGGCAATGCTTTGTTGCCTCGTTCTGATTCGACTTTATTTGCACCCTCTTGCCAGATGGTGGGAAAGATTGCACCAGAGATTGCACCCTCTGACCAGATTGATCCAAAGCAGTTCGTGGAACGTGCCTGGGAGTATTACGACGGGGGGAACACGACTCAGAAGCATTTGATTCGCGAACTGGTTGACTTCTTCACTGTCACTGAACCGTCCTGCAGTATATCAAACACCTCGAGAAATTGGTGGGGCCGGTCTCAACCTTACGTGCTGATGACCTGGGCAGAGATTCCTATCTTCAACGTTTTGCTGTACTGCATGCTTCCCTATTTTGACGGTGCCAGCTGCGCCAAAGGCAACGTTACGAAGAATGCCAATCAAGCCGAAAACGTTCCTCTTATATACATCCCGACTCCTTACCAATGCGGCGATCACAGGAGCAGCTTACGTTGCTATCTGATATGGCTCAACTGCTATGCATTCATTGCAATTTTCGGGATCATTGCGTTCAAGTTGGTAACTTGGGATTCACCCTCAGTGCCTGAACAGCTAAAGACCATCCGTGCTGTGGAGTTATACTCCCCTATCGTTCTCTACCTGATACTTGCATGCATGGCTATTGTGAAGAATAAGCCAGGTCTGAAATCAACCCTCTAGCTACCCACTGTACCTATTTGCCTTTTATTATTTCAGGTTCAGAGTTTACTAGAGGGTCACAAAGGTAAATGGGTGTGACGACAATGGCCTTGTGCGTCGCCCGAGCTGCAAGTGACCAGGTGGCGCAGCATCCTGTGCAACTCCTCGGGTTTGTGCCCCGCCCGAGCTGCAACTGACCAGGTGGCGCAGCATCCTGTGCAACTCCTCGGGTTTGTGCGTCGCCCGAGCTGCAACTGACCAGGTGGCGCAGCATCCTGTGCAACTCCTTGGGTTTGTGCGTCGCCCGAGCTGCAACTGACCAGGTGGCGCAGCATCCTGTGCAACTCCTCGGGTTTGTTTCATACATGCATGCCCTTTGATTCATTGCAGTGCAAATCCGGTCCTTTCTTCCACTGCCATGTGGACCCTGCGCGTTTCTTCATTGCTGTGCAGAGGATGACAGTGGCTCCATGCTAAGTGCAGCGCAACAGTTCTGAGGTAGGCGCGTCTGTGTATAGGGGAAGAGCTTCCGCAAGAATGGAAGGTGTGGAAACATGAGGGGCGCGACGGTGCTCTGTTCTCAAAGATCCAACAAATGGCAAAGCTGCGTTTGGTATGATACTTAGGCCAGCTCCCCTCTGCACCGCATGGCAAGCGGCCGGGTGTACCCAGCCAAATCATCTTCACGTGTTCCCATGGGGTCCGCATTGAGCTAGCAGTTAGCAGTGCTACAGACGCGCATATGCCTGGTTGTACCATCACCAGTTGTAATGAAGGAATGCTCCAGTTTCAAGAAGCGCTGCCCCAAGGTGCCGCGCACGCCGCCATGCAGCACCAAGGTGCTTTTTTGGTACGCGCAAATTCACTGATGCGACTGGTCTTCGGTCGACAGCACCAAAGTCTCAAGCGCAGCTGCCAGTTGCCCCCGCCTAAGGCTGCTTCTCAGAGTGGCCATTGGATGCACAGTCCGTCAAACGGCATCAGGGAGGCGCTGGATGGCTGACTGTTTTCTTATTATACTAACAAGTAGTGTTACTGGACTTGCACAACACTTTGCTCCTGCTTTGAATACGGCGTGGTCATCACACAGGGATACATGGAGGGGGGCAGCTTTGAGCATGCGATCCCCTTCAGCGCCTTTGCCTCGTTACCGCTGTGGTGGCAAATTGTGTGCGATGTTGTGCAATTTTCACGGACAGATTCGTTCTTGCTGGATTCTTGCTGGCTGTTTCCCATCGTATGCACGGTCATCTTGTGGCGCACATCTGTGGTGATGGGTGAGTATTACAGAGCAGAATTCCAAACTAACTTGGAAAGTTGTCATCAAACCAACAAGAAAGATGCTGCGAATGGAGGCCGATGCAGCAGCAGCAATCGACTTGTGACGATGGACTGGATCAGATGGCATGTGGTCATTCTTGGGCTTCTGCTTGGCAGACTTGGATGGTGCTCACATGACCGCTTTGTGGTCTATCTGTTCTCCATCCGCTTATTTTGTGCGCATGCTTTCTTCTCCCTAATGGCTAGCTTCTTTTGTGTTGCCCACGGAGCTTCCAGTTATTTTTCGTTTCTCCTCGAAGAGAACAAGGTGAACCTCGTCCATTTGTGCCCCGCCTGACACCATCTCTCCGGCACCAGTTTCTGCGCCGTTGAATCTTGTCCATCGACTGTTTAGCATGTCGCAGCATGTCACAGCATTTTCGAATTTGAAATCATTTCCCTGTAATCATCTTAATTGATATTTGTGTCACACGTTAACGGCGACTCTCTTTTCCTCCAGGTATTTTTGCTGCTGATGAGTCCGCGTAAGCTGTTGAAGGATCTCAAGATGTGCTCGCATCTGAATCACGAAGTGACAAGTGATGAATATTTCAACTTGTTGACCATCGAGGGTATACGAAAATTCTCCCGCGTCCGAAAGTTGCTGCAGAAGGAGCATTCCACATCCAACTCCAAAAACTATGATGTCACGCTTTTCATGGTAATCTTCTTGGTGGTGACGCTCATGTGGCTCGTGATCGCCCATAGCCTGGAAGTACCACTCGACATTGATAGCCCCGAGGCGGCCGGCAGAGATGCATCTGAAGGCGATGCACACACGATCAGCTCGCATGCGTTGAAGCCCGTCCACCAGAAGACCTCCGAAATGGTGGAACACGATTTGTTGCCGAAATTCGATGGATGGATATCCAACCTTTTACAGCTGAATGACTACCAACCTTGCAGCGATTCAGGCGGCGAGCTTTGCGTACGGCTTCTTCTCAGTAGCCTTTGCAGCCTGGTGTATTTTCTTGTGCGGGTGGTTCAGATACGGTATCAGACACATCAGGCTCAGTCAAAGCAACTCCAGGAACTTGAAACTGCAAGGATGAAGGCGTCACTCTTGGTCACCGAGCAGGCGGGAGAGGAGAAGAAGTGGGAAGTGATTGAGAAGAGATGCCAGGAGTTCAAGGCACATTTTGAGCGGGTGAGATTTTCGTCCTTGGGTGCTTGGTTCACCAGCGATGTGCTTCAATACAAATCTCATATGTATGTATATATGGTATATGATCCATCAGATGTTAGATGTTATATGATAGTTACTGGTGGAGTTTAAATCTGATTCATGATTTCAGAAACGTCCACGGCGCGAAATGTCAAACACAGCGCATTGCAGAGCACCTTAAAGGCCATGCATGTTAGTGGTGTGGGTAATGGTTGCGTGAACCGGATGCCGGATGCAGGGAGATGCTATTCCCCGCATAATGGGAATAAAGATTGCAGATAATAAAAACATCATCTCGACCGTTTTGTGCACGAGCTTGTTCCTCACCGTGATCAAAAGCAGAGAGCAATCAGGTACGTAAGAAATGGGCAAACCGGCAAACCTGTGATGAGAGGCATACCTCATGCTACATCAAATGCTATAATACAATGGTAAAGCATGCGCCCATGTGCACACGTGGTTAAAAATGGGCTTGAAAAGCGATTAATAACAATGAAAAGTAAGCTCACAAGAATGCCTTGAAACACGTGCAGGTTTTCCGATATTAGGCATTTTGGATGACCTCTTGCCGTTTGATATTTTAACGTCGGCTGTTGGCAAGCTACTTGGCTTGGATTTCGGTTAAGTCTAGCAGAGGCGTAAGGACTTGTCAAATGCCAAGCAAAAGACATTTCCGCAAGGTGCTCACCCATCAATCGGCTTCTTTTTGCTACTGAACGACGTAGTGGCAGGCAAGATATTTGTAATCATTAGGGTATTTCTGAGTTCTGAGGAAGCTACAATCATGTACTTCGAATGGATTGTATATCGAGATGTCTCAAAACCACTTGGATAATACCAAAAGTGGAATGGGGAGCATTGGTGACTACTTGTGGATAGGTTCGATTATTTTGACAACATTTTAAGTGCATTTACAGGCTGGTGATCGTCATGAGACGGGCATCTTGAGTTTTGCACTGCATACTTAACATAAGGTCATCCTTGCCAGCTCTAGATCAATAGGATGCAGGCAGGACCCTCTACAAATATGTGTCTCAAAATGGAAGAAACGCAGCCCCGTGGGAAGGTCTCACTCTGTAGCGTTCAGTCTTTCAAATGACGAGTAATCCACTACGTGCGTGATCGTTGCTTGGGTATGATAAATTCCCAAACTGATAATGTTGCAGGCTGTGTTGAATTAATATTGCAATACTATGTGCGTTATTATGTACAACATACCGTGGTAGGCGTATACTTCATTCAATATTATCCGTACACCGTGCATTGCATCGTACTGTGCATGGCACTGCTGTACGTTGGTGACCATTTTGACATCTCGATATCACTCCTGGAAATGATGGGTGTGTATCAATATTGATTCCAGTATCGACAAAGAGGAACTTCCATTATTAAATCATTTTGTTGCGACTTCAGTATACATATATTGAGAGCTGACGAACACCAGTATACCAAATGCCGAGTGTAATCGCACATTTCTGTAAACAATCAACGGCAGCTAATTTAGAAAGTCATCAACCATCGGCATCTGTAAAACAATCGGTTCACTGCGTCCGCTAATGTCCCGTTTCTTGCGACATCGTTTCGGGTGTGAGAGTTTTACTGATTTTTTCATCAGCGCGAGGAACCATACGGAATGATACCCGCACCCAGGCAAAATCTGATGAAAGTAACGGAGACTGAGTACTTACGCGTAAACTTACAGACAATCATTGTACTATACAAATCGTGGTGTTATTCTCCACTGTAAATGAATGCCTGGATCCGCTCAATCCATTCGTTAGTAGTACGTACTCGTGTAAGATGTACATGCTGGGATTTTCTTGACTTTCTTGGCAACCTTTATCAGGTGGCCGCTCGAATCGGACTAGCCCCCAAATCCAGTTCTCGCAGTTGGTGGCGCAGCTCAAACTGCCCTCGTTGACGCTGATAAGCAGCAAACCGATTTGCAAGCCATGATGACCCTGCAAAGTGCGCAGATCTTCGCCAACGTTTAGCCGGTTGGTCTGACTACTCGATTCGTATATCGTTGGAAAGGTCTCGATAAGGCGCAACTCTTGATGTAAAAAACCGCCATCATATCGACCGGCTAAACGCGACCGTGTAAACGCTGGTAAACAACAACTGCACACTTTGGTGAGCAGCCCTTCGACCCAGTTCGCAGATTCACGAAAGTGTGTTTCCATTTCTGCCAACCACTTTGGTGAGGTAGTCTCGCCAAAGTGGCTCACAGGTCTCGAGTGATATGCTCGGGATATGGGAATTGTGGAATTACATAATATGCGGTCACTCTGCATTCGCAGTACTGCATTCGCATATTGGTATATATCATAATGTAAAAAGTGTATATATTGCTTAAACACGGATACAAGTTGCTGCCCGCAAAACAAAACAACGACACAAACTCAGCTCACAGTTAACGATTATCGTGAAAAAGCTTTGTATCGGGTTACCATACATATAAGTTGAGATATCACAGTCAAGATAATCGGTTACTGTAATCGGTGAGCCGATGTACTTTGAATAGGCGATGTGGGCAACATGTGCCGAAATTATTCAGGTTAAAGAAAAAAATGTATGTTCCCTCGTGAGAGCCAAGCTTGAACTCACCGCGAGTTTGAGGGCACCGTGTACTGTCGTAGCGTTCATATAAGGTGCAAAACAAAACAAAACAAAAAAAAGGAATAGTATACCGGTCATGTCAAATTCCACGAACTCTTGTGTGGGTGTGGGTGACGGATAAAAAAATGACGGAGTTTACGGAGTTAGAATCGGCGTTCAGGCCGAAGCGAGCTGGTGTAAATGTGAGCACCACTAGCGCGGTACGGGACCGATAACCTTATGAAAAGGGTGATCAGGATATATATATATGCAGGAAGTGACAGAAACACACACAGGGCCGGGTGCTCGTAACGTAGATAACATAAAACTGGATAGTTAGTCTAGAAAGCAGGCTAACTAGCAAGTCACAGAACCGAGTCACGGCTAAGGGTGACATATGCCACACACGGCGAGGGGTGAAACAACGGGAGAAGCAGGCCCCCATACAGTGGGGGGGAAATCAGCTTCCCCGTGACAAACCAACGTGGCGAGTCGATTTCTCATACATCAACACCCATATAACGATACTCATGTCGGGCCGGATAGGGGATATGGGCCATACAGGAATCACTCACCGTTAAGGAAACTCGACGTTAATAAGGAAGCAGCCAGCGTTTCGGGGTGGGGTGGGGGGGTACCCAACTCGATGAGTATCGCTGGCTGGATTTTCCAACTTATGGAATCGTCTAAAATAAGGAAACTGGGTGCTGGCGCCGCAGGCGAATTTTTGGATAATTAAGGGCTTATCAATGAAATTTTAAGGAAGTAGCAAGCTAATTGAACTTTGGCGACCCACTATCCATAGGGTTTCCATAGGTGGCGGCCGCCGCGGGGGGGTACTCAACTTGATGAGTATCGCTGGCTGGCCCCGAATCTTCGGGTTTCTTAGGGTTTGACGACCAGCGACGACTACGCTTCCTAATTTCATATTTTGTTTGGTGTCGTGCCAAAACGCCGCAGCACGTTTGTATGGTACGTTACATTTATCATCTGCACTGGCGATCTACGCAGTTTCCGTACCTTTAAAAAATTGTACGCGCAGTATGCATTGTGTACAACTATCGTCACGTCGGCATCTTTTGCAATATAAATACACACGTTGTGACATAGCAAAATTTGTTCAAGATGAGCATTTGTACCAACACAGAAAATATGGCCGCATCGCTGGAGGCGCGCATGCAAGCGCTTTGCATGCCACGGCTTCCAAATAGAAACACCCGAAAGAACTTTATGCAAAGAGTTGCATTATTTCAGGAAAGAGGAGTGATATTTGACGTTGCTTTAAAACATGGTAAGACTATACACTGTATGCCAAAAACAAAGCCGGGACACAGTATCGTAATCACGTTTAGCACGGACGACACGCTCGAGTTCACACGTGTGGAAAACCATACGCTGAAGCAAACTCGAGGCGCACTGATATTTTTTATGGACACCTCACGGCAATTTTTTGTGAAATCACAAGCGCCAACATACGGAATTTATCGCGACCAAACCACTAATTCCATATCGGTAACTTGTGCAATCGAAGAGAGCACGTACGATACTTGGGATATAAAAGAAGAGGAAAACCAAGTCCAAGTGTCAAATTACGATAAAATTCGATTCCTTCGCGGATTACGAAAGAACCTATGTAATACAGATCCTGTAACGTACGAATTATATTTTGAAGCGGACAATTTGGAATGCATTGCATTAGGATTCAGCACCTTCTCACGGTGAGTGATTACTGTGCATGCCTGAACCCACACACGCGTGGGTTTTGTCTGTACTTTCTGAAAAGTGATTTTTGTCCAATAATGCATTGGTAACGTTTTCTTATGCTCAAGCCAACGTGACGTGTCGATTCCGCATACATCAAAACCTATACTTCCTCAATAACGATAATCATATCGGGCCGGATATGGGCCATATATGCCCGAACGCACGCACGCGTGGGTGTTGTCTAGCCGCTTCTGGTCGCGAGGGTTGTGCCACGAGATACTGTGGCATGGGCTGGAAGGGAGTTCCTCGTCGCACTTTCACGCACATTTGCCAATTATTGCTAATATCGATGCAAAAACATTGACCGTGCGAACTGTTGTTGTGGGACCTTCAGGTGGTGTGTAACGGAAGGAGGACGAAATTCCGTTTCGTCATCAACACGACTTGAGCAACTGGCAAACCCTTTTGTTTGGGAAAACGGGGTCAGCTGTATAAACGGATCTCGGATGTCGCAAGCACAACCTTGAAATTAGTATTCCAGATAATTTGCGCACGGATTCCATCACTGAGATCCATGCGCTCAACCAAACTCACGAAGGTCGTCGAAGAATCCTCTATCCCGTGCCATACCGTTGTGAGCTCTTTAACACTTAAATGACGAAAACAACATACCGATTAGCCGATTCGCACGGACACCCTAGAGTGCGACAACTTGAGTTAGACAAATCCACTAGACTTGTTCTTTGGCATCAATTGAACCTTATGCGATACACGAGGTTCCTAGAAATGCATAATACAACCCTGAAAAACATATTCTTGCATCGGAAGGATGCATTTCCCATGGCGTGCATGCCTTTTGGCACTTTCCTTCAAAGGGGCGATTTTCTCCAAATAAAGGGAGTCTCGAGAGGGTCTTGCACACGCGATTTACTATTACTATACCTATAAAGTGTCATGCCATGCCAGCCTCGTGGCGATATGTGTATGGATGGTGTTTAGCCATTGCCTACGTACGTATGGCAGGGCCACCTATATCATGCTTACCCCACCACACCATAAAGGCGGTACATTAGCAAAGAATGTCGATCTCATGTGGCCTACGAAATGGGATGTTCCACGCTTCCGGGCGCACTTGCGACACAAAAATGTCTTCGTATATGTGTATAGGCAACGTAGATGCCATGTAGAGCTCACACGGACGTCCGCCCCCTTGGCGTCGTGATTTGGCGGCGAGCACCCTTGTCCTCCGCGCCTTTTCCATCTTCACCCCGGTGCCCCTATACCATCGGGACATTCTTCAAGTACCCTGTCCTCGACCCGTACGCTTGTTACAGCGCCCGGACACTTTCGAGCACCTTTGTCCTCGACATTTTTTGTCTATTGGGCTCAAGGTGGGGTAACCCACCGTAAGAACGCCTTACGGTGGGTTAACCATAGCGTAGTTTGTTAACACCATAATACACATCGAATGGTCTCAAATATGGTCGATCATATGTGATTTCACAACTAGACATTCATGTTTAGCTGGACAAAGCCGAATAACATGTACTTGTGATCGGATATATCCGCGGTATCCATCCCAATATACCTCCGATGGCACGTTCGGTGCCGTGATCCCAAATGCACACAAACGTGGCCCGATTTCTACGTTTCATCCACGATGTCGATGTGCGCATGGGTGTATTTCGTGAAGTTTGATCTATTTTTACCACCTTGAGTCAATACTTCGCGAGAAACATGCATATATATCCCCGTATAGACAAAATATCGTCATTTTTGCCCTTAAGTATGGAAAAACATTGAAATTGCAAATGTTTTTTGTTTTTTTTTCTTAAGTTACTTGTGTAGAGTGATATATTCGATATATCGAATGGCGCCAAGTATAAGAAACATTTGTTATGGGCTATAGTTCATGAAAATATTGTGATAGGTACATTCCGAATGTGATGGGCATGTTCAAAATCTACCCAAAGATGCAATAATTGGGTAACGTGTGCCCGGAGGCACAGCGTGAGCCGATATGCCTATGCGTCTGTATGTGTGTCATCGGGGGTAATCTGGGATTGGCACGATGACAGTGAAATTGGGCTTGAAATCACGATGAGAATGAATACCAGATGTCCGGGGTATGACAGTATGACACTATGACACTATGACAGTATGACAGTATGACACTATAGTAGTATGACAGTACTGTGGGGGGTGTCATCGTGGAACTCAGTCAGACCCTCGAAGAATGGTCAGATTCGCATCGGGGTTGAAAAGACAATGAAATCGAATATCAGATATTAAGGTTATGACAGTATGACAGTATGACGCTATGACAGTATGACAGTATGACAGTACAGTAGTATGACAGTACTGTGTGGCAGTCATCGTGTCAGTCTGTCGACATAGCATCTGAATCGAGAATGACGAATCGGAATTAGAAATGAGATCGGATCGGGAATTGAACGTTGAGCCGAAGTGTGACATCGGCTGTCGAGTGGTTGACCCTGCAACCTGAGTGACGAGTGAATAAGTGGAGCACTTGAGAAGTGTTTAGCCTTCAGAACTCGGAACCGAATTATCGTTTGTACCTCAATCTGGCCCTGATCCAGTATATTATAAAATCCGAATTGTGTACCTTTGCACGTTCAATCAAAAACATATTTCCGAGCATCTGTCGTAGTGCCCCAGGCACATAACGTACCCACCGTAAGGATTTGAGGTGTTTTTTCGCTTGACCCCTTGGTATTAGCACGCATATTAGACGCATCTATACAGTATGCAAAGTACTTTTTTCAGGTCCACGCACTAATATAACCCCCAAGGTGTGTCGAAAAGCATGGGTTTGCCCAAGTTGGCACAATGTGCTAGCTCTAGCATGCGGTTTTCGAATGTATCTTCCCTACAATTTTAGGACACCTGTACAGTAAGTCGCGGTCTATAAGAAACGGTACCTACAAGAAACCACCCGCTAGATTTCTCGCCAAAAACTAAGAAACCCATAAGAAACCACCCGCAAGCAATTTCAAACCAGAGATGTGAAAACCCCCCTTATTAAGAAATCGAGACGCTAGTTTCACCGAACCCTATACTCATATTACACACATCTGTTAAGAAATTGTCGAAATCAAGCAGCACGGAAAAGTATAGTGGTCTTTATCGTGGTTGGTATATCACACATTAGCATTATGACTACTAAGGCGATTTCGCGCGGGGAATAAGGATATAGATAATGCGACTACGATAATAGCGAGAGTTGGGCATATTACTGTACATATATATATATATATAGTATCCAGCTTGGTCGTACAGTGAATGTACTATTCAGTTTGGTCTTACAGCACATATACTATCCAGCCTTGACGTACAGTACCCATACATCCAGTTTGGTCGTATAGTGCAGTTGAGTGTCTCATCCTAACATCACTTAGCATAACCATCGCATTCAGCAATGTGAGTTGCATGCATCAACCTACTTTGCCTTCTGCAGTGCTACCAACCAAGCTCCATCTGCATGGCGTTAGCCATTTCAGCCTCAGGCACACCACCAACATACCTATATTCACCGGAGGCAGTGGCTCGCTTCACGGTCGTCCACCCCATAGTAGACATTGAAGCTGACCCCGGACGTCTAATAAGGCCCCTAATAAGAAACCACGTAGGCTAGGACGAGCCTCAGACAAGTTATAGATATAGGTGCATCACTGGCGATCTGGCATCCAATAAGAAATCGCTACGCTACGTCTGATCTACAATGCATCATTCATTAATACTTAAATAAGAAATCGCACACGCTAGATCAGATCGGGGAACTGGATGATGCACGATTAAGAAATATTTCACGCTACAAGAAGATTTTCGTATGTGCACCAATAAGAAATCGGCATCGCTAAGCCCAAATTTTCGGTCCGTCAGATTAAGCCGCTAGCGCTAGCGAAAATCCGCCGGCTTCTTATAGACCGCGACTTACTGTACCCGACATGTACCCGACATGTACTTGGACAAGGTACATATGTACCTACCCACTCCCAACTTGGGGCCCAAAACTCAGTGAAAATCCGAGTTGTAAAAAAGTGCAATATTTTCACATATATGTCAAGGCCATGAGTGACTAAGACATCCTTGACAAGTTTCGATGTAAACTATTGAGTTATTCCTTCAAAAATGGACATCCGGAAAACAGGACTGGCGTGTACCTACGTGTACCTACATGTACCCCGTCGACGGGTACACACTTCCAAAACGGTGCATGCGGAGTGCATGTGTACGCAATCGAGTGCGTACACATGCACCCAGCATGCACTGGGCGGGTACTGTACATGTAGGTACATGCCGGGTACATGGTTCCTCGTACACATGCACCCAACGTGTACCATACAGTACATGATGAGTACATGCTGGGTACATGGTTCCTCGTACACATGTACCAGACATGTACCAAATGGCAGACTAGTGCATGTTGGGTACATGTGAACGCACCCCCTTAGTACGACGTGGGTGCATAGTTACCCCACGCGTGTTATATATGGCGTGCACGTGTACCGACAATGTACCATGTGTGAATTTAACAATTCACCATAACAAAAACGATCATTATATACAATTACATTTACCTATGTTTATCTATCATTCCTCATCGTCACTGGGATTCTCATCTCGGACAATCTGCTCAAAGAAGTCGGCTAGCGGATCCAAGACCACCGAGGTTTCCATGCAAGGATGCTTTCGAATTACCACTTGAGAAGCAATCTCCTCGGCAAGCACAAACGGTTCTTTTCGATCGAATTCAGTGGTCGGATTCTCTGGGTCCAAGACGTAGAAACACTTTGAAACACTATCCGCTCCTATGATGGAATGCCTCGCACGCAAAGCGGCCGTTAAAGCTTTAGTTGGCTTCTTGAGCCACGAAACCTTGACAAACACGTACGGTCTTCCTCCAAGCTCCACTCGATAGATGTCATCCACCCGGCCGAACCTGGAATACAAGCATCCCCCCCTCCCGACATCAAGCACGTATGCACCATCACATCGATATCAAATCAGTCTCGCACCGCTTGGCTCGTGCATGTTCGGCCCGCACACTACTGCACACTGGTACATGTGCACCCAAGACGTACCCAGTATGAAGACATGACGGGTACACATGCACCCACACGTTCGCATGTTAGGTGTGTATGTACCGAGGGTGTACGGGTACTGCTGTACTGGTGGTACATGATTGTGTACTCACCGGTCTGTTTTCCCCTTTGTTCGCTCGCGACCTTTCGTCCTCACCCCGTTTCGACGTAAAAAGATCGGAAGTAACATTGCACTGTCTTGAACTTTTTGTCCATGGATGCGGTCCGGAACTTCATCGTACCCACTTGCACTCGATTGAACTTGCGGCATCGAGGAGGGCAACCTTCGAGTAGAGCGCGCTCACACTCAGTCTGTGTATTGTCTTCCCAACCATGGGGTGGGGTCCAGGTCGATGTGCATCTTATACTTGGCGGTACCCGGTGCCTTTGACCTGAAGGTGCGCCGTCTGCAAACAACACATGGCGCCTAAGCACTACGGAAATGCCGGGGGCGTATGTACCGCGCGTGCACTGCATTACGGGTGCAGGCTAAATACACGTGTACCGGGCCAGCACTGGAAACGGTTGCGACCGGGTGCACACGTACTGACCTATGGTACATGGTGGGTACACGTGCACCCGCAATGCTCCACATGCGACTTACTTGGAGATGAGGGGGTTGTAGTTCTCCACGAGTTCCTCGAGATTTATGTAGTGCTGGATATTGTTCCTCATCCACTTGGTCAGCTGCTGTTGCTCGAGGTCGGTGCAGGGAAGATATCTTCCGTTGAGCTGGTACGGCCCCAAATCAAAATTTCTTTCGGTCCGCCATCGGTCCGCCTGGTCCAAAGCACAAAATGCCCGAAAATTTTAATCTTAAGTATGGGAAAATGCAAAAATCGTAAAATTTTCATCAAAATTTTAGAAGTTTGCGCCAAATTGGTTCGGCCCCAAAGCAATTTCTCTTTCGGCCCCTCTTCGGCCCGGGCCTCCTTTTGGCGACTCAGTTCGGCCCGGGGCCGGCCAATCGGGGTAAGATATCTTCCCTGGGTCGGTGAGATTGTGGTTTTTTCCCACGTTGTTGACGCCAACCGGGTCCACGGTGATGACCTTCGTGTGGAACGGGATTGGCACCTCTTGGCGTAATGCCACGAGAAGTCCACGCACGAACCGTATCATGTCCTGTCTGCCGATGCCGTTCATGATGCTCTGTATTGCAAACGCGTTGTTCTTCACCCATCTCCCGATCTTCCCATTATACGACTCGAACACGTACATCCAATACTCGCGAACCGGCCCGAGGTCAAACATCTGTGCGAAAGCAAGTGCGTGTTAAGTACCCACCAATGTGGTGAACACATTCCCCGAGTTCTCTCGATGTTCTCGAACCATTCTTGTACATACTTGTCCAATGACGCCTTGTCCTGTATCGACACACGCCCCGTGCAGGGTGGGTGCACGCGTACCGGGGCATTCTATGTACCGGGTACAAGGCAAGTACATACGCACCGTTATTCTGTAACATATGTACCCGGCATGTACCGCGCCGGGTACGCACCGAGGGCGCGTGTACTAGGCGTGTACCCGGTAAATGTACCCTACGTGCTTGCAGTTGCAGGTGCCATGTGGGATGGAGGAGCATAAATTATCGCACCTTCGGGATGAGCTTGTGCGAAGTCAACTCCCTTATGGTGGTGGTGAGGTCTCCAACAATCTTGGCGAGTGGATTAAGGGAATTGTCATCGCGTGGCCAAGCCGCGAGAGTTGCAAACATGCCGGAGACGAACATTGCCAAGTACTCGTGTGGTTGTGTTGTATGGGTATGTTTCTGTCTGGTTTTGGTTTCCCCCACCCTTCATGTTTAGTCCCCAGTTCCTGGCTTGTATTTCTATTCTTCGTCTTATCATCCGCATCAGCAGCTTGCCCTTCGTTGGAGTGCCTTCTCTTATTGTGGTTGCCGCTTGCTCTGGTTTCCTTGTTCTGACAAGCATGGGTCTGCCATTACGGTTAATCAGTCTGAGTAGTTTGTATCCGTAGGGCGGCTGGGTGCTCCACGCTGCTGCATTTCTTTTGTTGTAGTTCGTTTTCTTCTGTATCTGCGGTTGCTCGTTCTCCCGTTGCGTTCATCTCGGCTTGTCTCCCTCCTACGATCTCGTGTTGTTCCTCCCGGTGTAGTTAGTGTTACAATCAGCATGACGAGCAGTGGAGTTATGGTAATCGCAGCCTTTTGTAGCGGTCCGGTCACTTCTCGTTGTGGCCATTCCGGGTCTCGCCGCAATGTTTGTGGTGTTATCAGGTTTATGGTTACAGCGTTACATCGCCCTAAATTTGTGTCTGTAACGCCCCTAATTCAATTCCATTGCCGGTTCCCATTTTTGGTATGTTGTCCCGTACTTGTGTTAAAATTTTGGGGTGTTTCGGTGTTTTTTCCAATTTTTTTTTTACGTACAGTAGAGCATTTTTTTGGAATTCGCTTGTGGTCAGATGTTGGTAGTTTGCTCCAGTATTTTGTGTGTCCCTTCTCCCTGCTCTCCTGAGCCATTCCCTGAAGTTTCCCAGCGTCTTTCCCGTCATGTTGTGCCGCGCGCGTGCATTTGCGTCCCTTGTTGTTAGGGTTATTTTAGGGTTCGCCTTTGAACTATAGTAGTTCCGTTTTAAGTGGGTGGGTGGTAGTGTGGCATTTGGTTGGTTGGGGTGCTTATTTTGGGCCTGTCTTGTCCATCTCGGGTGTCGCTGTAGTGTTTTCGCTGTTGTCGAGTTTATTGTTACAGCGTTACATTGCCCTAAGTCCATATCTGTAACGCCCCTAATATACTTTCCTTGGCGGGCCTCATTTTTTGTATGTCGTCCCCTAGTTGTGCAAAACATTTGGGGTGTTTCGGTGTGTTTTCCAAAAAATTTTACTTTTACGTAGAGCATTTTTGGGAATTCGCTTGTGGTCGAGTGTCGGCAGTTCGCCCTCGTACTTTGTGTAGCGTGTCTCCCTACCCTCCTGAGCCATTCCCTAAAGTTTTTTCCTGCCCCTCTCAGTATATGGGGCTGTGTGAAGTCATTTGTGTCTTTAATTGGTAGGGTTTCGGTAGGGTTCGCCTGCATATCGTGGTAATGTCGTGCAAACTTGCCGAGTGGGAATGTAATCCTATTATTGCTATCAGTGTACCATGTATTCTTTTGTTTAAGTATATCATTACACGCATTCATGAAATTATCTCATACTCTCGCGCAAATAACAAAGTGCTCACACCCGCAAATATTGGCGCGCTAGTATTTGCGGATGCGGACAGTTGCAGGCCCCGCAGGCGCTGATATATGCGGATGCGGGCATTTTGTTATTGGCGCGCTGATATTTGCGGACGAGGGCGGTACTTGGATATTGGCACGAGATGCAGGCGCGATGGTATCCATAGCGTTCGTATCTGCCAATGGCTGCTAAAAGGTTGATAGGGTTTGGCGGATTATTGTGGCATGCATGCGCAGACCAAGGTCGCGCGAGCAATGATGGATGATGCATAAACGCAGTGGCAATTCATGCAGACATTTCTGAGTTTATATGCATGGTGTGGACGCGCATACATGCTACAATGATAAAAATACGCAAGTGGCAGAGCGTGCTTCCTTTTAATACTAAAATGCATTTATATTTGCAGACGCCGTGCTCGCATGTCGCGATGCGATCTAGCGGGCTGCCTTCTACATCCTATAGTATTCACTCTGGCTTACCACCACACATTGTGTGAAACGTGCCAAGCAACAGAGGCATCCGATTGTCAAATCAGACAGTGGTAATCACGACGCGTGTCCCGGCGCGACGGGGCAAACAAGGCTACACACAAAGCGATTCAGAGCGTGAAACACACATACTGCAGGTATGAGCGAAGGTCGCTGTATACACAGACTATATTAGTATGCACCACGTGATTATCCGTACACGTACAAGTAATGCATGTATGCAGCTGTCTCGATAACGCGTATCCTTGGAAAATATCGTCTCGAAGCCGAAAATATCGTCTGTGTGTCCGTCGCACACGCATGGTGCAATTGTGAAATACATCTGCCCACAACTCGCTTCCTGTATTGCAACTGTCGAGCTTGCATGTCGATGCATCCAACGTGATCTCTGCCATGCGGATGGGCGATGATACATGCGTGTATAAAACTTCAATCGTGATCATCAAGCAAATGTAAAAGCAAATCGAAATGTGCAGACATCCAGAGCACTGGAGGCATCACGACAGCGACATGCAAGTGCGGCAGTTACGATATGGAAGCAAGTTATGAGCGCGTGCATTTTATAATGATATCAGCTATCGATGCATATTCCATGCATCGGCTAGGGGGGCTTCGGCGGCTGCCCTTCGATTCGACTTTGCACTCCTAGGCATTTTCTACGTCCTCGAGCCGCTAGTTCCTTCTCCCGATCCGCTTCTTCCTTTGCACTCTCTCTTCGAATTTTCTCAACTTTTCGATACTCTTCGCCCGAAAGTTTCTCATCATATTCATCATAATATTGGTCGGGGTAGGAGATTCGCTGACCCGCGGACTGCACCATCCCCTGGTCCCTGCAACACAAGTATGCAATTTCTCAGAAAAAGAACATCAGAAACAAAGTTCGAAGAATGTAAACACAAGTCGAAGAAAGCTCACTTTTCGAATGCTACGGAGGCCATTCCGAGCCTATTCCCTGCTACGGAAGTAGATCCGGATCCGCAGCAAGCGTCCAGAATCCAGTGGAATTGCTTCTTAGGATAATCGACAGGAATCGCCCCATCGTACGATTCGTTGAAGCCCCCGATCGAGAGACTCGGGCCCTCGCATGTGCCGCGAGATCAGATCTGTCAGCAGCAACAATGGCTTCTGGTGTGGATTGATCTTTTTTTCTTCTCGGAGTTCTTGGCGGGCATGTCAGGATGCACGGCGTGGTGAGTCCATGCGTTTGTGCATTGGCGAAGTCTGTCCCTGTCACTCATGTCATGGCGATCTCTGAAGCCCGACGTCGGAGGTCTCCTCATCCACGGTGTCGCCGTGTGTCTCTGCTCGTCACCGTTCCCAACACAAACGTTAAATTTCAGCCGATCTTCTACTTTTAGCATAAAAACACTGACATTTCCAGGCATCAACTGAAAGCATGCAAAATATCAAAGGTTGCGGACCTGTGGCGACCCCCTCGCTGACGTAAGAACATACAATAAACATTTCCACAGCGTTCGGATACTTCTGTGGTGTGTCCAGGTCCAAGCTTGATTGCTGGTGCATATTTTCACTGCTCTTCAAAAGATTGCCACTGGTTGCTGGTTTCACCCAAAAATATTCGTTCCGCGTTTCCATTACAGAACTCGCTGGCGACTTGTAAAAAGGATTCCACCTGACGATGCCCGCAGAAGCATATTTCCACCCCGTCTGGAGAAGTGGTCTTTGATCTGAACCTCTCCAGAAAGTGTTTGAAGTCGCCTGCCTGTAGGAAGCCATGATCTGCGCGATGTGCGTATTTATCAAATTGGTATTCACAATCCAGAATACCGCCCGTATAATATTGCGTGGGCAGCTTCTCCCACTCATCGCGGACATTCATGTCCATTATTTTGCAACACCAATTGCGGAACATCGACATCGTAAGTCTGGTCCTTACTCTCGTTGGTTGTTTCGATCAAGTCGCCACGTTCTTTATAGCCCTCGGGAGCGAACATTTTCACGTTTGTCAAGCGGTAGTACCTTATGCCTGAAAGAAGTCCTGATAAGCATCGATCAGATCTTCGATACAGCGTGTGAATCATAATGGAGCAGGAGATGTGTAATACTTCCTGAATACCCACCTTCGATCTTCGCATAGTCGATATAACGACCGTATTGTGCTTCACGCCACAACTTGGCGTCATAAAAATAATTCCGTACAACATCAGGAATGGTTGATATTTCTTTCGCGCATCTTCTGAGATAATTCTTCACTTGGCCCGCGTTCAAATTCCCAGCCTCAAATTTACGTTTTTCATCCTCGTGCGCCAAGCACGCTCTTGCGGACAAGAAATTTACTGGCAGTGCCTGTCGTGCACACTCAGACCAAAAACATTAGGTGGCATGCCCATATGAAAGTCGAAATACACTTCTTACTAGTTCGCACCTTCCAGCTGTGAGATAATGCCTCTTCAGTGCAGTATGACGGAAAGGTAGCTTTGAAGACTTCCCATGATTCGAATTTCGTATTATACAAATATTTATTGGCATCGACTTCTGTCAACTCATCGATCTCGCTCTGCATTTGGTCCAAGGTCATGCCCCGGTTCCAATACTTCGGGTCGTCCTGGTCAAAGTTGTCCGCACCAGAGGGCATGTCTCCAATCTTCACCGGCAAACCTGTGAAGCCAAATAAAGAGAATCAGAGGGGTCGAATAAAACAATCAATCACAAAGTCAAATCGGTGTCACCTGTTTGATCGTTGTAATGTGGAACGGTACACTATGCGCCAGTCTCAAAATCTTTTTGGGAGCTGAATTGCCGCTGAACATCCAATAAGCTCGCAATTATCTTCTTCTCCGGTGAAACGAAATCGGCACGGTATTTTTGGAATTCCTCCTCCGCCATGTAGAGCAGTTGCTCCTTAAGTTTCGACTGAATCCTCAGACTCCTGATGTTTTTTCGCAGCTTCGACGCTATCGATTTGTTTCTCGAGAACCTTATCCACGATATCCGATAATGCCTGGAACATCTCCTCGGTAATGTTGCGAGAATTCACGGCGGAGAACTCACTTAACAACTCCTTATTGACCTCAGGCCCTTTAGGAGCCTGCGCAGTTACATCTCGCCCTTTGTATGTAGAAAACTTTGGCCCTCCTTCATCTTGATTTCGGGAAGATCCAGCTTTGGCCAACCTCTGCGCAGCCGACTCTTCCTTTCCGGTTCCTTTCTCCAGCTTGCTCTTCAAGTCGCCAGTTGTAAAAGCGTGCGCAACTGTGAGTAGACACACACCCCTAAATTCAATTCATGTAGAATCCACTGCAAGGGCGGGCAGGCTCCGCTCATCCTAGGATGAGCGGAGGTGACCCACAGGAACAAAGCGAGTGCTGGCAGGCTACGCTCATCCTAGGATGAAGGATTGTCACTCCAGGAGCGGAAGCAAGGGCTGGCAGGCTCCGCTCATCCTAGGATGAGCGGAGGTGACCCACAGGAACAAAGCGAGTGCTGGCAGGCTACGCTCATCCTAGGATGAATAATTGTCACTCCAGGAGCGGAAGCAAGGGCTGGCAGGCTCCGCTCATCCTAGGATGAGCGGAGGTGACTCAAGGAAAGATAGCAAGGGATGGCAGGCTCCACGCATCCTAGGATGAGCGGAGGTAACTCAAGGAAATATAGCAAGGGCTGGCAGACTCCGCTAATCCTAGGATGAGCGGAGGTGACTCAAGGAGAGGAATCAAGGGTTGGCAAGCCTCCGCTCATTCCAGGATGAGCGGAGGTAACTCAAGGAGAGAAAGCAGGGGCTGGCAAGCCTCCGCTCATCCTAGGAAGAGCGGAGGTGACTCACAGGAACGAAGCTGTCGAATACATATGCGAGGTCGAATATATATGCAAATGGATGAGATAGTGTGATACCTGGCTTGAGCACTTCATACAGGCGAGTTTGAAGCATTGCATAATTCCAAATGACAGGATATGTGTTCCTCGTATCCGGATTGCAGTCAACGCTGCTCAGGGAAAAACGTGTTTCTACAACCAGTCCTCGATATTATCCGGAATTTTCTTCTTGTGCGGTACTTCGGCATATTCAGGAAAATCGGGTGCACCCTCGGGTCTGTTCTGCTTCGATCGCATGACCGACTCGATACCGTTGCGAAAGCTAAGCATGATCTCGGAAAAATAATTAATATAGAATAAGTTTTCATAATTTTAGAATAACCCGTTTTCATCGTTAATTTAGAATAAGTTTTCTTGATGTCATCCGGCTATCACCGGTGGTTCGTTTTCACGACTCCTGTTCAAATAATGTGCACACAGGTCAAACGCTGTAGTTCCCGCTTGCCATCATGAGGATGCCTCCAAAAAGCTTTAAGAAGGTTTGTCTCACTTGTGGTAATGGTGGGCGCCGTTGTAATAGACACTCACGGCGTGTTCTGCTTGAAAATAAGGCCCCCCACTATCAACCCACAGCTTTCAAAGGCACTGTATTCGACGAGTATGTCCAAACTGGCTTCCGGCTAAAGTATACAGACACTGTGAACCTATGGGAGAGTGACGATAGTGACGGTAACCCTATATGGGACTTTCATAACCGCTATGTGTATCTGGAGTACACGGAGGGTATGCCTTGGGGAGGGGTTATACCTTCACGTGGGAACTGGGGATATTCACCGTGCCAGCGACACTTGTTCTCTGGGTCGTTTCCCTTGTTTCACTACACTAACCATGTTGCAGGGTGGCAACTCGACGATATTATGCAACCTTTCTTATCGGTGTTATACAACCGGGCAAAAAACATGCCATACATGGCTCGATTCTTGTATTGGTTATCACTATTAGCCACTAGGGAGCACCGTAGCGTCCACCATTGCGCAGCGGGCGCTATGCTTACCATTAGGCGATGTGGAAACACTATTGGCAAACTATGTGCAAGTTGTGCTTCAGAACTAACTGTGCACAATAGGGGGTACGTTTTAAGGCAGGATTGGTGTGCTTCAGACGTTACTACGGGGGTGAGTCTATGCAAACACGTTATGGTTGACTCTAGTGATCTCGCAAAGGCGTACTCCCCTGCCACTGTTGTACATTAAATATAATGTGGTGGCCAATACACCGGGGCTGGTTCTGTTAGACGCCTGTCATACATTTTGTATAAAGTAACGCAATAGCGCACTCCCTCAAAACCTTCAGAAGCTACTCTATGTTTGCACCGCGCATCGCACTTTAAAACCTTATGGCTTTCAGAGAATTGGAGAAGGGTGCCCTTGCTATCCTCTCTAGGCGACTCTATCTCCAAAACCGCGTTCTTGTAGTTTCCAAGAAAGATTATGTATTGATGTGACACATCTTTTCTGTCCTCGTGTCGCTTCACTTCGCACTTCCCGGCTAGCATGCACGACACATACAAGCACCAATCGCCGTCTCTCTTGTAATCCGCGTCTATTATTTCTAAGATTTGACCTGCTAGGATGTAAAGCTCTTTCTTCCAATACGGCTTGCTTGCACTTGTTAGCGGATCGTCCATGTAAACACCTTTTTTCTTGTGCCAAGGGTGGGGCGTCCCGAAAGCACATGTGCCATCTAGCTTAGGGGCAAACCCCTCTTGCTGCACTGTTCTCCCCATCCATGTTAAACCACCACCCAACATTCCAACCCTCCTTCCCTCCTTTCTTGCCTTTTGCCTCGTTTGCGCAGCCACGCTCTATTATCTTGCACGTTTGTGCATGCAACGTTGCTTCAAATTCCGTGAGTAGTACCTTCAGCCTTTGGTTATTATCACCTATTAGCACCGCGGCCGCCTGTTTCCGCGAATCCCACAAAATAAGTCCTCGATCCTTGAAAGATGCAACGTTGTGCTCTACGCCAGAATAAATAAAAGGTACGCTCCCAGCACTTTCCGGGTATCCTCTGTCTTCGTACAGCAATTTGTGAAACTCGCTGACACTTTTCTTTAGCAAATCTTTTGTTGTCGCTAAGTTGAAAAAAATATACCAGGCTTCAACTTCTCCTAAACTACGGTCGAAACCCGGATATTTTGCAGGCGGTAGACCTGCAACAAGCTTTCGCCAACAATTTTGAAGGATACGCCGACCACGAGCGGTTCCTTGCAAGGTGGGCGGTAGTGGGTAGGGACCTAGCAGATATTCCCTTGCCACAACCTGACCGGCTCACTTGCAAAAGTTGCTTCACCAACATTTGGCTACCACATGCTACCACGGATATTTACTTCACCTCCTGGGCCAAGTGGGATTTTTTATAAAGTAAAGCAAAGTAAAGAGGTTGCTAGATTGATTCAAAAAAATACTTGAGAATAGTGTGTACACAAAATATTAATACTTGCTATTACACTTATGTACACGTGAAGAAAATTGTCTATTCCTTAGCTACGCATAATCCGCACAACCATGTTCCTGCTGGGATCTTGCTTAGGCTTGGACGCAAGCAAAAAATATGGAAGCCCTTATTGCACACGTCGCATAACAGCATTTCATCTCCGTTGTCTTCTTCACCGCACAGTTCGCACGACAAACTTTTAGGAACTTGCTGCGAGCATCTTGCTTCCATGTCTAGCTCTGCCATCTCGCGCGCTCGCTTGGATGCTTCCCGTTTCAGTTTCGCGGTGATCTTCCCAAGGGGTTGCCTTTTCAAGGCGCCAACCGGTTTTCTCGGGCGTCCCACTTGTGGGTGTCGGCCAATTATGTCGAGATGTTTTTCAAGAGGCGCCTTAAACTTCCCTTTGAATACGCCAACAGCAATACAGCATGCACACGTGACGCTCTCCGCGTAGATAGGGCACATACACCAGTGGTGCCCATATTCGGTGACCTTATTAGCGTCCAAAGGTCGTAAGAATACAAAAGACTTGTAGGTGTTCATGAACTGCTCGAAGGTGGCAACCGTCGCTGGAGGGTGTTCAGGGTCGCGCATAAGGGCGAGGAACTTTACCACAAGGGGAGCAATCTCTTTCCTTTTATCCGCGATAGTGGAACCACTCAACTTCTCGAAGGTCTTAAGGGAGGGAACGACATATGAAGGACGGTCTGTAACCCCCAAGACGCCGGTCGTGCGCGTCATAAGCTCGAGCATGTTGTTGTCAATCATAAGTAGCGCCTCCCGCCAAATAGCTTGTGTGATAACTGGAGTCGTAGGTATTGGGTGTTGCCCGTCGTATATCGTCTCCTCGTGCATGTATTTTAGCGCAGAAGGATGGAATACCTCGAGTTGGAGTTGCTTACGCATTGTCATCTCGTCTTTCACGTGTCTATTCACGCACTCGGGACTATTCTGCGTAGATTGGATCCCTTCTGGCATGAAGCCGAGAACCCACCCACCCCACTTGCCCCACCAAGTCTCCGCGAACCAGTTGCAAATATACTCTTCATCACGCTTGTATAGTTCGATGAAGAGCTTGAATGCACTATCACGAGCACCAGCGATGGTGATGTTGTGTATTTCCGTAACGCCATGCTTGAAGCCGTTAACGTTATGAGCGTCGTTGAAAAGCGCGGTCTTCTCGTTAAGCTTCATCATGCAATGCGACCAACATATCCCTTGCTTAATCTCTTCCGCGACAAGTGTACAGTGGTCCGTTGGTAACTTCAAATGCTCTAGAACGTGCGTGATGGTTTCCGGAAGCTTGGCGTTAGCGTTGAAGAAAGCGAGGGAGTGATCCAAAGTATGATAACGAGGTTGCCACACTTTCTGGAAACCAAGTTGCATAGCCGCGATCAAGCAAAAGTCCACTATTTGCGAAGCATAGGCGTCCTCGTGCGATTTGATGGCGAGCGCCCCGAGACGAAAACGCTCATCCAAGTAGGAAGACCCGTTGCATTCAAGGGGTAAGCCTTGCCAGTTCGTCTTGTACGTGTCGTCGCGTGAGCGGTGATCCTTTGCGAGAAGTACCTCGAGTTTCCCCCAAGTGGTGTAAATCACGCACCACCTTTTGCGTTTCTGCGCTGCGACATAATCGTTGACGAGTTCGGTGTAGTTCTTGTACAGGGCACGCAAGTTCAACTTCCCTTTGTAAAACCTTTTCGAACGCGTACTCCACCCTTGGACGACAAGCATGTTCTCTAAGATATGCACGAAGTACTCAGCAGACTCGCAAGCAAGAATTGAGTTGAAATGTGCTTGAAGGTTCCGTTCATAAACGGAAAAGTCTTCATTCCAACCCGCCACCTTCCAAGTATTAAGCTCATCTTGGGTTGCTTGGGCTTCGAAAGGAATAGGAGGCAGGGTGTTCGCGGAATTCTCGGCGTAATGTTCCACGGTTTCGAAGCCGCTCGGATTGAGTACTTGTCCTTCAAACATGCAAAGCGTCCCCGCCCTTTTGCGATCGGTCACGGGGATGGCCAACAAGTTGGAGGTCTGGCAAACCTCCATGAACTGACCGCAAGTCTTTATGGTTTTAAGCCCCAAGATTTGTTTGCGATTGTTGTACACAAAGTTCTTTATGACCTTGTAATCAAGGTCGTCATCGGCTTCCATGGCTGTGGTGACTGTGGTACTAAGCTTCTTAAAAATGGCTTTAGGCGGAAGCTTTTCGTGGATCGCCTCCTTACACTTGTCCTTTACAACTTTCGACATACCCTTTCCTATGAAATTAGTATGGTCGTGTGTCCCACGGGAGTACAAGTTGCATGTAACAGTAGGGCCTAAGGTCGTCCCCTTGACAATTTTATAGTGAACTCCACAACCGTGAGTAAAGTTTAAAGCACACTTGAAGTTTTGAGTCACGGCAGAGGTTTTTTTCGATTTATATTGCTTGTTAGCCATGGTCACACCCTCAGGGCTCAAGGTTGCCATCATCTCTTGGCACTCTACATAGGATACACCGTTCAAGACCGTACTCCACACTATGGGGACACTGGTACGCTTCCCCTTCCCCTTAGTAGGTGCATCGAGGAAGTCCTCTTCTTCCTCTTCTTCTCCCTCCGAAGGATATATATCGTCCACATTTTTGCCCGGGCTTGTGAACTCAAAGCCGTCGGGCTCAGCCATGTTATTTTCCTCTCGTTTGGCTACGCGACAACTCTTCGCATGGCATGGCGATAGCTCAACAGGTACAACGTCATGGATGCATGCACCGGTCATAGCCGGTTGACATCAAGAAAACTTATTCTAAATTAACGATGAAAATGGCTTATTCTAAACTTGTGAAAAATATTCTAAATTAAATAGCCTACCCATGATCTCAGTCTGGCCGCGGCCTAGTAGGTAAGAACCAATGTTGTTCTGTTCATTTCCCAGCTGCGTGTACAAAAAGACATCAGCAATCAAGACTTAAGCAAATGCTAAAGAAATGCCCCACACCGATGGATGAGGGAAATTCGTTCTTACCAGGACCATTTCTTGGGGACTTAGATCGATGTAAAGTCGAGATTCTATATTCTTGAAGTTCTCGCACTGCTTGCCTTCCTGCGGATTTTCTTTGGCATCTCTCTCCACGCACTTGTTCTTCCCATGCAGCAGGTGCTGATGCCCGAAGCAGACGAAATTGTAGTGACCGTCCATCATCTTACTTATCCCATTGGAATTTCTTCCGGTCGGAGGGTAGTTGTTTCGTCGCCACGCACAGGTACGACACACACGAGAGCCGGAGAGCCGGCACCGGCGTTTCTCATTTCCGCTAGACTTGCTGCGTGTTGTTCATTTAAAGTCCGAGGGCGACCTTCTCCCTCTGCCTGCTTTATATATTTGATTGGAATCTTAAAAGTTGGAACTTTCAGCCCGTCTAGGACAAGTTCCAAGCGACGAGTTTCTTCGAGTACCCTGTAAATGAACTCTTAGCGGTGAGAAGAACAAAAAAGAAATAACAACAAACAAAAGTACTAAACAAAAGTATATAGTATATCCTACTTGCGTTGTTCATCTTCCTCCTGCTTTGCCTTTTGAAATTCCACCATGCTCAATGGCACAATAGGCGTCTTCTTCGCGTCCTTTGCGGGGTCCGGTGTACCGGAATATCCTAGTTCACTAGATATCAGAGGGTCTCGAACTCTGTCTGGATAAACTCTCATAATAAGATAGACCCTAAGCTATATATACCCCGAACGGTCTCGCAACGGTAACGGAGTCTAGCCTACCTGTGACACAGCGTGTGTCACAGCACGAGTCTACAGATCAGTCAGCAGTCCAGTGTTGGCCTAGGGGTCTGTCATACTGTAGGGGCCTGCACCGGGACTCCCAGTCAGGGCTGCCTATACAGATTCCAGCACACCACCCCAGCACTGTGGGTGGTGACTGGCTAGGAGAGTCAGAAATGTAAGTTGCTAGGGTAGAAGCCAGGGTGACAGGTCCTAACTGCTAATCCAACTGTGCCATTCTGATACACAAATTGGAACCCTCTAGCTAGTACAAGAGCAAAAGCATACAGGCAATTGAGTGTCCTGCTAAACTACTGAAAGAGTCTGCACCAGCAAGTCAGATTGAAGAATATAAAGTTGTCAAAGTAAATCAAACCAGATTGAAGACCGTGTTGAGGTCAAAGTACATCTCAGTACACCACCAGAAAGCGGTGCACTGCCAGAGCCAGAAGGAGATCTACTCGGGGTCAAAGTTCAGAGGAGCACCTTCACCACATCGATCACCGTAGTAGCCCGCAGTAGCACGGCGGAGCAATACGGGGCGGCCAAAGTGTAAGGTGTCGATCACTTAAAAATCATTCGCCAGAGAATTTGACGGAGTCGGAGTTGTTGATTCGTCGATCACGGGAGGCTGCACCGCACCGGGGTGCTGCCAAGTGCTGCCCGACGGCGGGGCCTCGTCATCCGAAGACGATGCCGGCGACAGCGGAGGACCGTCCTCAAATTATAACACGGCAGGCGGCGGCGGCCCGGGATGCCATGGCACCGGAGCCATATAGAGGCCCTGTCGCCTCCGTTCCCGCCGGTGGAGACGAGGTGGAATAGCACACGTCACCGGAACAAGCGGTGCCTCCTCATCTGACACCTGCAGAAGGTCGGTTTCGTTGGCCACCGTGAAGGTGGCAGCTCCCACTCCCATGACTGAAATCAAGAGAACGAAGGAAAGAAGGAAGGGCATCCCCCACATACCCGGCTGAGCGGGGAAGCCCCATGGTGGCTTGCCGCAACCAGAGGTGCGGTGAGCACCGTCACACCAATCCCCAAAGGCACCACCAGAGGGAGGTGCGTGGACTGCGGGCTCCGACGCATGATTCGCCGAAATGGCAGGAGCCCGCGGCTGGCGCGCGTGATCCGCCAAGACAGCCTGCGATCTCAGCCTGAAGCTACCGTCGGGGAGGTCCTCGTAATCATCCGTGTCGTAGCCAGTCAGGTCGACCGGCACAACCGCGGCGTTGTTGACATTCTCCACAATGCCCTTGAACTCACCGTCCGTGCTCGCCGTAGTGGCCACCCGTGCCGATTGAAGGGACACGGGCTCGCCGTAGCCGTAGAGCTTCAGGAGCTCCTCCTCGTCCTCCAGGACAGGCATAGCAGGGGCCGGCACGGCGGATGCCGATGCCGCCGCACCACCTGCCGGAACCTGCTTCTCCGGTGTGTCACCTGCCTCGGCAGGGTCACACACCAGAGCCGAAGCCTGCGTGTCAACGCCCCCAGACGGCAGGAAGGAGGCGTGAGTGTAGTGTACCTTAGGCTCAACGGCCGCGTTGACCTCCGCCGCGAGGTCGTCTAGCCGTCGGAGGATGTCCTCACCGGGTGTCTCCGCCACGGGTGGCACCGCGTCCACGGAGAAGCCGTAGGCTGACACGTCAATGCCCCCCACAACGCCCCCGCAAAGCACCGCTGGCGGGCCGTATACCGTCGCCGCACGGGCAAAGGCGTCCGCCGCCTCATCCGCTGCCTCCTGGAACACGGCCAGGGTGCTTAATTTTCCCTTTACGGCCCGCACCCGGCAAATCCACCACTGGCCCGCTTTCGGCCAATACGGCCAATCTCCAAATTTGCCCGCCGCAGGGCGCGAATTTAAATTTTAAGTATGGTGATATGCAAAAATCGCATAATTTTGCATAAATTTTGCTATTTTCATATTAAACGTCACGGCCCGCACCCATACATCCCATCGGCCCGCATTCGGCCCGGAGTGGTGAGCTACGGCCCCGGGCCGGCCCGCCACGGTAAGCAAT
Organism: Cymbomonas tetramitiformis; assembly: GCA_001247695.2. Classification (NCBI taxonomy): domain Eukaryota; kingdom Viridiplantae; phylum Chlorophyta; class Pyramimonadophyceae; order Pyramimonadales; family Pyramimonadaceae; genus Cymbomonas; species Cymbomonas tetramitiformis. Next base: position 101,389 of record LGRX02017942.1, read on the forward strand.
ATACCCCGAACACGGCACACATGGCGAGGGCGTGCACGCCCTTCGCATCCTCGTCGTCGATGGGAATGCAGAAAGCTGCGGCCGTGCCAGGGGAATGTTGGCGACCGCCAAGAGGGCAGTCGCGGTAGAAGTGATAAAGCTCCTTACCGGATTTCTTGCAGCGAATACAGAGCGGTTTCGCCCGCTGCTCGTCGCGATCGAAGCCCACGGCGGGTGGGTTGTTCACACCCATGCGAAAGCCCCGCTGGGGCTGCCCCTGCCGCTGCGGCTGGCGTCCCTGCGGCGGTCGCTGCCCGTGTTGCCGCTGCGGCGGATCCCGCTGCCGCTGCACCACCGGCTGAGCCGCCCCGCCCTGCCGCTGCACCAGCTCAGTCAACTCCTGGATCTTGCCGAGGAGCACCTGGTGCTCGTCGCTGGAGAGCAAAGCCGACGCGCCACCAGAAGAGGGGCTGGCCAGGGCAGCCTTCCCGGCCTCCGTCGCCGCCCATGCCTGGTAAATTTCCACCACTAGAGAGCGAAGGGCACTGAGGGAAACCTTCGCAAGATCGGCTACCATGGGATAGCGCACCTTAACCGCGGCGTAGAACACCGGGTCAAGCCGGGTGTACAAGCTGAGCTTCCTGGTGGCCTCGGTGGGCGTCCAGTCAGCTGCCTTGTTGTCTCGTACCAAACGCTGCTCCCGAGCCAGAACGGGTTGGGGGTCAACGTTGGCGGGATAGCTGAGAGCCGCATGCTCTTGCTGGAAAGACTCCCGCAACGCCACCGGCACGCAGCGCTTGATGATGTCCACCAGAGCACGCCGTCCATCTCGGTTAGCAGACGCGTCCGTCCCCGTAAGCCAGACGTGGGAGTTGCTATGTTTTTCGATGACCAGCTGGAGCACGTCGTAGAGCAAGCCGTTGACTTTGCTCACCACCAGAGCCATAGGCTCGTCCAGATCGAACGAGGCCAACTCCAGTCCAGCGGACGCGAACTCCGTACGAAGCTGCACCACCATGTGTAGGAGTCTCCACTCTTGCTTGTTTCTTCCTTACGGTTTCGGACTTATTATATCTATACTTATTAAACGACCGCACGAGGTATGATTACGTTTGGCCAACTCTAAGACTTCGGTTTCGTAAATCTTACAAGTTATGCTTTTGCTTTCAAGTGTATGCTTTCTATACACAATATACAGCAGTTACGGCTCTTACTTTTTATGTTACAATTCGCAGTTCAGTTCTCATCCTCGAAACTGGTTACACTTAGAGTTCTTATACATTCAGGAACTCTTTCCATAACTCAACTGTACTGAGTACTCCGTACAACAGGCTGGGCACCTCACATCAACATCATTCTGATCGGTCCTACTGTACTCCGTACTGAGTACTCTTGCGTTTTGTACTTAGCCGTTTTTCTTGCTCTTGTGCTTGCCTCCTAGCACAACTCCCCCGCCCCTTAGGGAAGGTCACGTCCACGCTGACCACGTCGAACCAGTAAAGTTTTTATACAGATCTTCTACTGTTGCTCAGGATGATTATACAGGTCTCAGCCGCCTGTTGTCTGGGATGACATTACACTTCCCATGACACACACCGCAATAAGGAGATCAACCTCTTAAGCACAAGGGTCGGCCTCTCACCGGTCTGCCATCTGCACTACCAGGCTCCCCCAAGGCTCGAGATCTCACATCCATTACCACGCTCAAGGTTTCAAACCTTCCAACACGGTACACTTACAATGATGACAATAGGTTTGCCAATTACCTGACAGTTCTCGGGATGCCGGCCCGGAGGAAAGGTTTTAAACCCCAACCGCCTCCTCGGGATGCGCAGAGCTTTTATCCAGATCTCCAACTGCCGCCTGGCATGGCCGAGGCTAGAGCCACCGCTCTGTTGGATGGATTATCCAGGTTCTCACCTGCCGCCTGGCTATGCCGAGGCTAGAGCCACTGCTCTGGTGGATGGATTATACAGGTTCTCACCTGTCGCCTGGCTATACCGAGGCTAGAGCCACTGCTCTGGTGGATGGATTATACAGGTTCTCACCTGTCG
>LGRX02017944.1:0-13342 GCA_001247695.2 Cymbomonas tetramitiformis
CCCCCCCCCACCATCTTGCACACCCCATATATACACAAGCATGTCGTGCAACCAGCCGCCGCGGATGCAACTGGCTGAGCGCGTGCGCGGGGATGTGGAGTGCAGGTCTTACTCCATGGGTGTCGGGGTGGTCAAAAGCGAAGACCTTCATTACTCGGTACGTATGATGGTGGATCTGGATGGCGCTTTAGTCTCTCTATAGAAATCTTTAGTAGCTTTCACCTTGTGCTTGGGAACTCACCTTATGCCCCACATGCCACACATTGTGGCATCTCGGACTTTCACCGAGATCTCCAAACCAAGGGTTTGGCGCTCTGTTTTATGTAACGCCACTTGCACTCTGCAGGAATCTGAAGCCAAATCCTATCGCCTATCTGTGAGGAATGGAAGGTGGAATGGGGGTGGCACGAATGCAGATGAGGCACCGTGACAAGTTTCACAAGTACCTATGGATGACAAAAGGGCCACGGCAGAAGATTGTTAATCCGTTGGTGGTATGGGGGCTCTTCGAAGACGAGATGCTCAGCCTGAGCAAGGGTCAGACGGTTGACGGAGCAGCTTTTGTGGTGCACGATGCGTTCCTCAAGAAATCTTACCAGCTGACCGTGATCCTGGGAATGGTGTATGCCGACTCCGTTATGCGGATAACGATGGGCAGGTTCATGGGAATTAGCAGTTACCGCGCCGATCCGTACAGTCTGTTTGAGGGAACTGTTGGTCCGGGGGGGCGAGGGATGTATTTCCGGGGCTATTTCAAGGAAGTGGAGCAGCAAGGATGGACCAACTCTAAAGGGTCAAAGAAGGTGTGGGCGGACGATGCCGATGCAATGATCACTAAGCAGATGCACGCCTCGATGGTGGCGAGCACAGAATCGGGCGCCGAACCAGCACACGCCACAGGGAGACACGGACGAGGTGCCTTGGAGCGCATTCCGTACTTTGACCCGATGCACGCATATGCCCACCCATTCGCACATTGTGTGTTGTACGGGAATGTAAAGAGGTGCCTCAAGCTCTGGTTTGGCAAGCTGAGCAACAACACGCACCCTAGGCTGGTTCTGCCGAAAGCGATTGTTGATGAGATCCAAAGCCGGGCAGCCCTCATCCAACCGCCTCACGACATAGGCCGCCCGTACCATTGCGTGGTGAAGTACTTGGGTGCGTACACGTTCAGTCTTCCCTGCTCATCATTTCAGAAAGAGGCTCAAACGCACTGAAATGACTCGCGACATGTGCAGGGTACGTGAGGGTGCGGCTGTGCCTGACCTATCCATGAACAAGCGCAATGGTGTTTGTCGTTATGGGGAGTGCGTGTGCTGTTGTGTTAGTTTGTGTAAATCGTACCCGGGGAGGGGTGTTGGGGGGCAGGTATGTGGACCATGGAGGATTTCCTGAATTTCGTGGTATACTACTCACCTTGGTGTTTGGCGATCTGCTGGTCCATTGGAACATGGTCATGGAGGCTGCCTGACAACACCTGCGGCGGGCGGTGTTGCATTACACGCGAGGGATGGTAACAGCAGATAGCCCCCTCACGGAGACGGAGGTACGGCGGGCGCGGGAGGTGGCAAAGGAGCATTTGTGGGAGCACGCCGCGATCATGGAAGATAAGGGCCCGGCGAAGATGCTTACATTCAACATGCGTCTGGCGGTGGTGCACCTGTTCCGGCAAGAATACTATCTAGGGGATGTGGGTGCGGCCATGGAGTTTTGGGTGGAACGAGGTATTCAGCGGGCGAAAGGAATCGTGAAAGACTCTCACGTCAAGAACAAGCCTGTGGAGGCCATCATGAATGGGACGTGCGAGAAGCTCGCCCTGGAGGCATATGTAAGCTTGCATCCAACAATGCGCTCCCTACCGGAGTTAGCCAACGAGCTTTACCCCGGCCAAGCAGCGGTCTCGGCTGGGCTTGTGGACCCAGCCGCGGAGGCTAAGACATCTCCTTGCTATTTCATGGGTACCGGCAGGCGCGTAGCTCACGACGCACCCGTCCTCGCAAGCTGCTTAGCACAACTGCAGCATTTGGTTGGCATGCTGCACCCCCGGCAGCAGGGCGCACAGGCATTATGCACGTGCGATATCATTGTGTACTTGAGGATGTCCCTGAATCTGGAGGAATTCACGTCTTCCTTGTACACGAGGGCGGAGAAGCGAGTCTCCTACCACGTTTCCATCTCGGACACTGGCTTCGGGAACTTGCTCCCGACTGGGCTGGACTCCCTATCAGAATTCCCATATGCGAAGGTCCTTGCATACTACCTGGTGATAGACACCGAGAGCCAGCATACGGTGTGCCGTTTGGCCAGTTTGCGAGCGTACCGTCAGGTAGAAGATGCATATATGGAGAACCAAGGAGTCGCTGTGCTCGCCAGAAATGATTACGTAGAGCTGCTACTGCCATGCGCGCTCATCGGAACGAAGGCATTATTCGTTGAAACAAAGAGTAAAGACACGGGCGACAACCTCTACCATGCGGTGCACCTGCTGCGTGAGATCCAAGGCATTCATTGATCCCCTTCCGCGCTTCGTTCAGGTAATAAGAATGTGAACTTTCCTGTGGTATCGTACGTGCCATTTTCTCGTAGGCTGCTCGAAAAAGTCACAAGCGGCAAGGGGTGTAAGTTACTGAGAATCTGGGGTGGGATGCGCAGCTTCCAGGCCTTCTCACAACTGCAACAGCGAGCAGTCCCCGACGTTCCCAACGGTGCTGCAGATCTATCTACGGCAGCAGAATCATTCGCCTGTCACTCTGCACGTGTATGTCACTAAGCCACGTGGGTCATACTACATAGATAGATAGATAGTTAACTGGAAGCTGGATGGAATGGGTTGCATCCCATAGTAGTGTACGTACCCAGCTGCTGACTGCTTGATTGAAGGGTTTTAGGGTTTAGGGTTTAAACCCTAAATATGGAACCAGTCACAATGTTACATTTGTAAATATCTGTGCGATGGGAAGCATTGTCCTGCCTACACGTGTCTTCTTAACAGCCAATTACGTGCATGCATGTGTATACAATCTTTAAATATCCAGCATATAGCTTTCTTACACGTGTGCATATCTCCTACATTCCAGCCAATCACGTGCTTACATTTCGATAAGATTCTTAAGTTTTCTTAAGTTATCCTTGAGCCATGTGGACAATATCCTCCTACCAAGAAGCTTCCACGTACTTACATTTTCTTAAGTTCTCTTAAGTATAATTCTTAAGTATACTGTCGGCCAATAGCTAACTGTACCGATTTAAATATGCATAGTGTGGGTTTATATCGAAAACTTAAGAAAACTTAAGAAAAACTTAAGAAAACTTAAGAAAACTTAAGAAAGTACTTGCAGAAGTGTGAGGAGTTGCAGCACCTCTTGGCAGTAATTTGAGTGTTTGTCCCACCATGTGCACGCGTTTGCGACAGCTGTAACACACCCCGGCTTTTCATGGGACGGGAGCCGGGTTGTCCAGCTGGTGACACATTGTGACACAGGTGTGACGTACGCATGACAGAGTATCGTATGTGGCACTGGCTTGCTTATGACGTAGTCGCGATGCAGACTGCTGATGACAGTGTATGGCTGGTTTCAGATGTGACACAGAATGCAGAGTACAGCCGATGGCGCATGCACTAGAACAAGGTTTTTGCTTAAATTTGCTTAAGTTTGCTTAAGTCGGTATAAATCGGTAGAATTGTATACCCGATGACATAGGAATGTCACCAAGCCCGCTTCAGGATGCCCCAGGGTTCACGCGAGAGTCCCAGAATGACTGGCGCGATGCCAGGAGATATGACTCGAAGAGGCCAAAGAAGGAAAAAAGCCAAAACCGTGTTCTGGTGACTGAAGAAATTATAATTTGGGTGGCGGGGGGCTCAAAGTAACTATACACAAGATATGATAGTCAGATAGCAGATAGATGTCATTCCCGACGACGAGAGCTCGCGCTCTAGGCAAGGAAGAGAAATTATATTCGAGGCGACATGGAGGGTGCGACGATGCGCCAATCAGAAACTGGGATCCATCCGTGAAGATTCAAAATTTCACTTCGGAGTTTTGGTTGAGCAGCACACGCGCCGCAAGTCAAAGTCAAGCTTCTCTTTACCATTAAAGTGTTTTCTTTTGTTGCACAGACCTTTCGCTGGCGCTAAAACGGGGTTTCTGACAACATATCCGACTTGACGAGCTTGTTTGTCGCGGAAAATTACACCGAATTCGTCCATCATTTATCTTCTTTGGATAATTTCTCCGAAAACTGCGACTTTGCTTTTCAACCCTATGATTTGTCGATCGATAGAATTTTGCAGCCGTAGCAGTTCTGGTGACACTAGCTCAATTAGAGCGCCAAACCTTGGTTTGGGGGTCTCGGTTAAAGTCCGAGGTGTCACATAATTGTAGTACGCTTCTCATTCACCTCTCGGTGACTCTCATTTCCACACTTTTCACTGACGGACAGACCTTTCGCTGGCGGCGAAACGGCTTTCCGGACGACCTTTTTGACCTTATACTGCGACATGTGCACCATTCACACTGTTATAATTATCAGTTTGGTCACAAATGTTAGGCATATATGTATACATATGCACATCCAACTTGATCACGATAGTTGGCATATATAAGCATATATAGCAGTGTATCATGGAAGTATTGCAAGATTAAAAAGTAAGGACTTATCTTGAAATCACCATATAGTTCTGTTGATCGACTTGGTGACTGTCTGTCCGCGCCTAACCGACCATAGGTTTGTACCCTATGGAACCGGGGGTTGATCGAGCAATACAACTATGTTACACTGTAAATAAATGCACATCTTACACGCATACCAGATGTTGCATCAATATATCACATAGCATACCTGCTGTGCAAGTGTAAGCTATAAATGAACCCACTTGGTATAAGGTGCCAATCTTGATCATAACGACAGTAATTAGCTCAGTATTTCCTGACGCAGGATTTGGGATGGAATACTGTTCTACTGTTGATCAAAGAAAGGAATACTCACCGGAGCCATTTGTGAAATATATCAATCAACTCGTCATTCATCATGATGAGATATGCAGGATTACAACTTACTAATCAAATTGATATACATCATACTAGCTATATGCTGTCCATTGGTATACAGATCATCTTGTATGATAAATCAATTTGCTTAAATGTACTAAATCAGCAAGTACCTGCATAATGCACAATCATTGACACTATATTGACATTCACTGATTCGGTAAGTGAAATGATCAACTATAATATCAACCATGTGTATGATAATGTAGATACCATCCAACAAACACATGTGCGTGTTGGATGTCAATGATGGCGATAGATATGGTAAGCAGGATAAAACCACATGCTGTAGGGCCGGGTGGAGAATATCTCCAGACCCGAAGGCATTATACAGTGTTCATAATGCAGCTGGTAACTGCTGAACACTGTCCATACCTTTACTATCGCTGGAGCAACACCAACTTCTACAATGCATTTTGACAATTGATACAGTCCCGATCAGTTCAAATGCATGCAACACAAATCTCAGATCAGTAATCATATTGACAAACTGATAGAGGTTATTCAGACAATTGCTCTGATTCATTAATCAAGCTTTGTTCTGATTACTTGGAACCTGAAAATATCACTTTGATACTTTTTCAGTGCACTGCCATATGCCCAAGTAAATGATAGGTTACTGACAAGTTATCACTTAAGTGACTGCACTTAAAGTTGATACACCTACATATATAATTAGGGTTTGGTCAATTTATCATGGGTTTCAATCAGCAAAACCCAATGTACCAAAAATTGGCCATACATATATCTTCACAAACAAACATGGAAAATGTCAAATTTCATTTCATGTATTCAGATGAGATATATTGCAGAGGTGTGACAGCTGTATACATTGTAGTATACACCTAGTGCTCATATACACTGACTTATATGTCAAAAAGTGGTGAAAATGGGTAAAAATCTCACACGTACAATTTCAAAATGAAAATTCGAGTCTGATTTTTTTTGCTCATCCGATTTTTTACCTATCAATAGTATATGCAAAAATTTGTGAGCACTTGTATCACCCCGTAACACCCTAAAAATCACGTGTAAAAACTAGGGGGTGTAACATACCTCTCAAATATCACGTGGTAAACAGTGATATATTAAATGCAGTTTTGCTTTAATTCCTTCAGGAAATGTTCATACTGCTTAAATTTGATATAATTAAGTGTTACCGATATCATGTAACACCCTAATATCACTGTAGGTGATAGGGATCACAGTAACCCTACACACCCTAAAATGCCACTATATAATAGTGAAACACTCTGTGTTTGGCATTTTGGTCATGCTGAAATCAGCACAATCATGCCCGATATATCGGGCAACAACCCAATAACTGTACAGCTGCTTCCTATGGGAATTGCATGCTGCTTAATGAGGTAATAGGCACTTGACAACTGCCTGTGGAATTCACACTTCCTTGAGGGGGGAAGAAGGTGGAACCATATATATACTTCACCTCATTATATCAATGTACAAAAATAATACATGTACAATATATATATATATATATATATCACACACACACACACATCCATTTTGAAGGTTTTGTTGGTGTGGTGTTTTATTTTAGATGGCAGAAGAACCAGCTATACCAGCTATCGATATCGATCCTAATAACTGGTACTTTGACATTCTGGGTTCTTATGATCATTTCAGCAGATTCAAAATACCTTCATGGTTAAAGGGTTATGCTGACACACAGACCCGGTATGATCAGATAGGATATTTCGATTCCATCAGCAGAATGAAGACAGACATGAGTCGGTACAGAGATCCAGGGACTGAGCCTAAGGAACCAGAGGAGGATTACTCAGAGGATAATCCCCCGCCTGCATTTACAGATCCAGATGATAATCAGGCCGCCGCAGCATTAATTCCAGCCGCAATTGTCCCGAAGGTGAAAATGAATCCACCGAAGGAGTACAAAGTCGAACAGGATGCGGAGATTTGGATAGAGACAGTAGACAGATATTTTCAGTTTACATATCCAGATGCACCAGATAAGGATCTCATCACAGTCTTCCTCACGTTCATTCAGAATAATGACAGACACTACTTTCAGGTCGTGGCTAAAACACCGCTTGCCACGTATGAAGATGTCAGAAATACATTCCTCAGACAGTTCGGAAATCCCCACAAGCGGTCAGTTGCCAAAAAGCATCTAATGGCACTGCAGCAGGGTAACCAGACTTTTGCAGATTACCTACGCACATTCACATCACTGGCTTCTCTAGCATCAGTTGATTTGGATGATGTCTTGATCAAGGACAGATTCATCAGTAATATGGAATCAGACCTTCGGAAACAGTTTCATCTCAGATTTCTGACAGAGGATGAAAGGAATAACTTGTCGTGGGCACAGACCACACAAGTTCTGCTCGATTTGAATTATGTAGTTCATTCGAAGCAGGCAGAGACCCTTCACTATAGGGGACAGAAGGAACAGTCAGGAGGCCCAGTCAGAAAAGATAAGGACAAGGGCCGTGGCAATACGCCATATGACAGATCCAATCAGAATCGAGGCAACCAGAATTTCCATAGGAATAAAAAAAAAGGCAAAGGAAAAGGCAAGGGAAAAGGAAAAGGAAAGGGGTCAGCATCAACTCCTTCCCAGCCTTGTCAACGTTGTGGTCGTACAAATCACATCACAAAGGATTGCTTTTCCACCAAGACACTAGATGGGAAACCCATGAAAGGCAATCCTCCAGCTCAGAATCCATACAGAGGACAGCAGCAACAGAATAATCAGGGTGGTAAAAGTGAGTCTAACAAACTCCTAAAAACAGTCAACACCCTGGTTAAGGAGCTCCAGAATCAGCAGAGCATCAATGCAGCAGTTGCAGCTTCAGCTCCAGCTAGCATCAGCTCCAGCTCCTCAGGGAAACTCTCTGGGTAGCGGGCAGGTACCAGTGATGAGGGCACCCCAAAGATAAATCAGCCTGAAAATGCCACTGAAGCAAGTGGCCGGGTTGAGAGTATCTCAGGAGAAGTCCTTTCCAGTCTGACACTACAGTTCCAACAGATGGATACTCCCTCAGAAAACATCGCACAGATGCAGTCACAGACAGCACAGCTGAAATCACAGAAGAAGCTGTTGTTGTACAAAGGGAAAGTATATGGACAGAGTACTCATATTTTGGTAGATCCAGGAGCTACATCGTCATTTATCGACAGACAGTTCGCTTCTCAGCTTGGTATATCACCAACAACCTCATCATCGTTCTCAGTGGGATTGGCTGGAGGAAGCCAATTACCCTGTACATCCTATCTTCCCAATGCTACATTCATGCTGGGTAAGTATAAGGATACAGAAGATCTCTATATTATTGACATGAAACCTTTCACAGTCATTCTGGGACAGGATTGTTTGGAAAGAAGAAACCCACACATTGATTTCCAGTCCAAGAATATGACGATCACTAGGAAACACTCATCAGGTTCCAGTGTTCGTACAGTCCTATCCAGAGTTGAACAGACTCCAGATACAGATGACCTTCCTGAAATGGAATTGGTCAGTGCCACCACTATGAGGAAGCACCTACGACGTATACGATCCAGTGGGTCGGCTGAAGAAGCCGTAGCTTATCTCTTTTTTCTCTCAGAGGTCGATGGCGAATTGGTCATGGCAGCTGCAGACTCAGACACTACCATGGAAGACCCAAAGGTCACAGCAGCACGTGATCTAATCAGAGAAGACTTTTCAGATATTTTCCAGGAGGATCTTCCAGCTGGCCACAGGCCAGAACGGTTTGAAGGTGGACATCGTTGCATCAACATTGAACCTGGGCATAAGCCACCATCACAGCCAGTTCGTACTATCCCAGTGCCTATGATGGAGGAGCTCAAACGACAGATCATCAAATATGTCGAACTGGGTATCCTTCGTCCACCATCATCACCATATGGATGCCCAATCATTTTCGCTCCTAAGCCAGGGGGGAAGTGGAGGATGTGCTGTGATTATCGAGCCCTTAATAACATCACCATAAAGGACACGTATCCATTGCCACCTCATGATACCCTTCTTGAACAGCTTAAGGGGGCACGATGATTTAGCAGATTTGATTTTAACCAGTTTTCCCATCAGATACCCATCCATCCAGACGACATACACAAAACAGCAATACGTACTAGATATGGTTCATACGAGTGGACAGTGATGCCCTTCGGGTTAATTAACGCTCCTGCGACCGCTCTACGTGTTGGAAATCGAGCATTCTTTGACTTCATCGATCAGTTCTTGGTCATTTTCATGGATGTCACCATAGTGTACAGTCCAGATTTTGACAGCCACGTGAAGCATGTTCGACAGTTCTTATAGCGCTGCAGAGATCATCAGTTCTACATCAGGCCTTCTAAGGTTGAGTTGTTCGTCGGATCCATTGATTTTATCTGCCACCACATCTCAGAGGCAGGCCTTTCAATCATCGAAGACAGAATCCGTGCAGTCATGGCTATCCAGCCTCCAGTGTCATATGGTCCAACCGTTGGTAAGCAGCCTCTACGCCGTATGGCTAAAGATGGCAAGTCATCTCTTCGGTCATTCTTGGGCATGGTCGGCCAGTTTCGGAGATTTATACCAAAGTTCTCCAAGATTGCCGAGCCGCTCAATCGTCTCCTTAAGGATAATGCAGAATTTGTCTGGGAATCTGAGCAGCAGCAGCAGGCATTTGATAATCTCAAAAGTGCCATCTGCATCTGGAAAACGTCATCGCGTTCCGAACGCGTAATCGACTGTTCCCCGTTACCCCCCGTTCCGGAGCGATCGTGTTCTGCATACGACATTTTGCGATCCCCGTTCCTGAATCGCCTGAGAGCGTGCTCATGACGATGGTGATGATCCGCGATCCGCGTTCTCGTTTCGCTTTGGATCGTAACCGTCATCGGAAATCCCGAACGCACTGCACCGTTTCTTCGCGTTCCAGTAATCGATGACATCAGCAGAAATGTCACTGGCGATGACCATGACCTCACCTTGAGTATCGTGAGCTCTTGACTTCCCATTTAGTCTTACGTGCGTCTCCGAAGTTTGAAAGCACGGAGCCGAAAACCACACTGCAAACTCTGATTAGATCAGCCTAAATAATTTGATTGTATTGTGTTGCTAGTATAAAATAGTTTCTGATATTTTCGCGTACCGTATATTTTCCGCAGGTGGTTGGTCATTGCGTGGTCGCCGCAAGCAAGATGCGTTTGGTGTTTACGTAACCCACACACCCACGCACTTTGTCGCTTGCCCAAAACTATGATTTACCCCATAATTTTCGAACGAAATTTTGAGAGTAGATCCTGCCGGGGCACCTATTTTCCTTTCGTAATTCACTTACAGTGTTCGCAATTTGAAGTCCATGAGCACGTTTGAAAATGGTCCATGGCCGTTGGTCACCCACGGAATGAGCGGACATCATTCCCGCCAGGTGCGCTCACAACCTTTTAGCATGATCGGAAAGGTGCATCTACCTGGTGCACCTTGATTCATTGTGATATCCTGAAGGGCAGGTGAGTTGGTATAGGGACGCTCGACATTTGATGTGGGGCTAGGAGCTCCCACGTTACGTGATGTTTAAGTGATTTTGAAGTACTTGTTTTGTGTGCGTTCTCTGCCTTTAGGCTAGCTAGTTCGAAAAATGCGCTTTCGAATTGAATTCTTCGATAGAATTTTACAGGTATGTGTGCTTGTTTGCATGTTTTTACTGGATTGTGAAAAACTGGGCCTTTTTAGCTTCTAAAAAGGCCCAGTCTAGGTTCCAGTGTCGCAACTCAAAATTGCATAACAACCGCCCCATGGCTCTTGGCGAGGAGGCGGGATATAAATATCCGACGCGCCGATCCCAGTTACCACCCCAATTGCTTTTGGGCTCTGGTGGTGTGGAAACACTGGGAATCTAAGGTATGTGTCCATGCTTTCCGTAGCATGTCTTTTGCAGTCATTGCGACTGTTGTGCTAATTGTTGCCTGGTGGTACCGCCGGGTACAGGAATGTCAAGACTGCCAAGCGTGGGGTGTCATCTCGCAGCAAAGGAACATTCAAAATAACCCAGAGGTGGTACGTATCTCGACGAATAGTGTGGCACTACCTTTGGCGCTCTTTTGCTCGCAAGTGTGGTGGCATCATCCTCAGAGCACTGTTTCCTTTGAACTTTGCAACTTGTAGCGCGATTTGCACTTGCATAAGTAGTATAGTGATATAGGTGCTTGTAGCTTTTAAGGTCCGACGATGCGAACTTTGTTTTAGATAGACAGATCGCTCAAATGAGGCTGGAAGTGCGTTAGCCTTCGGCACGCCCTGGGGTGAAACCTAACCCAGCCAATTTAAGGTACGCTCTTGTCCTTATTTGAGTTTTTTATTGCATCGCACTTGGTTTAGTCTTTCTTTTAATTAAGAGAGTCGGGTGTGTGTCGGGATAGTGACGGCAGGGGGCTTTTCACTCGTTCAACGAATCGATGAGGGATAGCCCTCCACAGTTAAATAGGTATATGCCTCGTGACAAGTTGCTCGAATAGTATGCAATTATGATTTTGCTAGACTACTTTGCACTTGAATAAACTAGCTTTCAATTGTCCTGTCGGCACAATTTGCTAGTTAGTATTTCTTGCTAGGTTGTGCATAAACCGTTAACCGGTTTAAACCCGAGGGGGTCATTTCAGGTTTAAACCCAGGTTTAAACCCCCGGAATTCCCCCCCATTGCCGTCGTTGCCATATACGGCGTGTACGCGCCATACGTGACCTAGCGACGCGACGATGCTACCTGGCCGATAAATAAATCCTACGGCTTACACTCCGTTGGTACAATCGTTTGTTCGCGTGCATAGAATCTGTTGTCTCTTGTATCGTTGTATGGAATAGGAGACGAGACACGAGATAGAGAGCACGCCGTACGATTACCAAACGGCTACTCGCACGGCTGCCAGAGAGCAGACGGAATTTCAATATGGCGTCTACCCCTGTTGTATGCTTAACAATGAAAAGACAACATGTACCCTTTGATATGCTTAACAGTGTGAAACTAGACTTAACATTGTGAAACTAGGCTTAACAGTGTGAAACCACAAACCGGTTTAAACCCGAGGGGGTCATTTTAGGTTTAAATCTAGGGGGGGTAGGGGTTTATCACAACCCAGATTTCTTGCACAGTCACACGATTTTAGATTTTAATAAGAATCGTGTAATCCTTTGTGCCTGAATCAGCTCGCTGTGGAACCATCGCGATTGAACTGCTGGGTAATAGTTAGGCGAACTGGGCCGGTTTCCCTTTAGGTAAAATCCTACCCCACTTAGAGTGGTGGTTTATTTTATTTTTCTTTTATTTTCTTTTTATCAAACTGTTTTGTTTTAATGTATAGACTTATTTTAGAATTATTTTAAGAGAATTATTTTATTTAGCATAGGCATCAAAATATTACACCTCCTTTGTGGCGTTGCAAAAACAAACTCCCTTGGCCACACATTGGTGACTGCGCCATTGAAGGAACCATTGTGGTCACGCTTTCTACTCTTGTAGAAGAAGGCGCCTGCACCCTTGGTCTGTGGGTTTGTTTGGAGCGCCCTTGATCCGCGAGCAACAATGTATATTGGCCTTGTTGTAATGTATGGCATCTTGGGTATGAGTAGATCTGACACTCTTGTGTCTGTGACCACTTGTCTCCCGTTGCGCCACAAAGAGGTGTAATATTTTGATGCAAAAATAGTTTTCCACATATGTGCTCCCGTGTTTTAGATCTTTTAGGATATGTGTGATTACTATAAAAGTATGGTATGGTACTGCACACTTTCTGGTCTTACATAAGATCAAGATAAGCATGTTATTTTTCACTATGTTCTTTGAGGTTTTGGAACCAAGCCATTCTCACACAGCATGGGGTGTTGGGTATGGTAAGGCAGAAACTTCAAAGGAGCGGGACTGTGAAGAACGAACGTGCATTAAGGTAATTGTATTCGCTCTCATAACCTCACAACCCACACTCCGGACCACTCACTAAAAATTCATTACTCACTCTATTACGCATTCACTCAACTCAACTCAGCTCAGCTTATCTTAGCTCAGCACTTAGCGCCAAACTCAACGCCAACGCGTTTGAGTTGAGAGCTTAGCTTTTGAGCTCATATCAGCTAAGCGTGTCAGTTTTGCTCACGTCAGCGTGTCACCTAAGCTCAACTCAGCTCAACTCAACTCAACTCACCTCAACTCAGCTAAGCTTTGCTCAGTTTGCATTACTGCGTTTAATATAGCATAGGCTGGAATATGTGTGTATATGTGTGTGCCTGTTGTGGTATTCCTATGCTAGGATATGCGTGTAC
>LGRX02017946.1:0-22205 GCA_001247695.2 Cymbomonas tetramitiformis
GAGCCTCTCAAGGCGTCATTCCAGACAACGGGAGCATCTCAAGGCGTCATTCCAGACAACGGCAGCCTCTCAAGGCGTCATTCCAGACCACGGCAGCCTCTCAAGGCGTCATTCCAGACAACGGGAGCCGGCATTGTCCTAGGTTCGATTTGTGCAGCGCAGCGATGTACCTTCGGCCATCGCGGTTTGATCTCTACTGCGCGCTCGGCGTCCTCCACAGCCGAGTGGAAATCTTCCAAGTGCACGTGAGCCGCCGAGCGGTTAGACCAAATTGTATGATCCGATGGTGCCCTGGGCCACATCGCAACAAACTCTTTTCACCTACCCTCGACATGAGTACCCAAGGTGAGATCTATTATGGAAGGCATCGATTAGGTTGCCTTGACAGCTGAGGGTGTCTTCACTTAGCTAAGATGGCAGGCCATGGGTCCACCTCCGCCAGGATGATTGTCTACGAGCACACCACAAAGTTGCCATACAACAACCCTAAAGTAGCCGTGGCACAATACAAACACCCTGTATGCAGGGCACAATGCAAACCCTAAGGTAACGAGGGCACAATGCAATCGCTAAAGTAACCATGGCACAATACAAATCCTAAAGTATCCATGGCACAATGCAAAAGGACCACAGAAAGGTTATCAGGGCACAATACAATCTATAAATTACCCACGGCACAATCTAAACCCTAAAGTATCCAAGGCTCAATGCAAACCCTAAGGCATCCACGGCACAATGCCAACCCTAGCTTATCCCAATCATATAATTGAAATTGGTAGCGGCTTCACTTCCATGCCCTAAGCAAAAGATCCATCGTAAATCCACGATTCCCATAGCACCGCCTAACGACAGTGCTTGGCACACCGCTCCCAGTATAAACTGCTCCCAGTATGCAGTATGCAGTATGCAGTATGCAGTATGCAGTATGCAGTATGCAGAAGAGTGGAGATGCTCCCTCGCCTTGATCGCACCCTACATGCAATATGTACAATAGAAGAGGCAAGGGTTATCTGGTGCAAGTGATCGTCTTTCCCAGACTAAGTTGATTGAACGCTCTCGGCCAGCTGAATGCCCCCGGCCCGGGTTGGTTGCACAGGCGCGGCATTATCCATTGCAGCCCTTTACCAGCGTGTCCCGGAGAAACTCTAACAACAGACAAGCCTCGAGGTCGTAGACCTGCAGAGCATCCCACACTGATGCCGTAGGATACGTGACTCTCCTTGCAGGGGTATGAGATTATATCAGAAGGAAGGTGCCTCGGGGCAGAGCAAGCTGAGGCAGCAAAGCACACCAAGTGAGAGCTTCCGTATAGTGTGCCTTGGCAGCCTGCATTCTTTGTGCGGCGAAGGCCTCGTTCCCGCGCCGCCTGCACTCCCCCGCAAGTGCGACTCGCATGAGCTGAGTGCATCGCTTATCTGAGATGTCACTATGCAAGGCTATAAGAGCCTGAAGATGCTCACCGAGACGCACCAGCAATAAGCACAAGCGAAAGGCGTCAGCTAACGTCAGGACGATGCTGGCCCCGACCTGGCAAGCAGTAAGCTAGGAACGAAGCAGTTGGCACACAGCCAAAAGCAGGTTAAATTTTAGAGTAGTTTCCATCGTCCAAAATCTGCAGAGGGAAGCGCCTTCGGAGGAAGGGCTCCACAAGATTGACATGAGGCATAAGTGATCGCGGAGTGATTCGAGGGCCGCGGAATGCTGTTGGGAAGCAGAGCGAGGTGGAGAATATACTTGGCCTCGCCGGCAAGCACATCGGGTGATGCCAGTCCTGCAGAAAGGTAGGCACGACAGTCAGGCTGGCTGAGACAAACACGCGTTGCCGACCACGCGCTAGGCCTGTTTGGCTGCGGGGAGCTTTCCGCTGCAGAATACGACTGTAGTCTTTTCGGCGTGCAGCGCTTTCAGGGTTCAACGACTCGGTGTGTATCGCTTCGACTGTTGAGCAGGAACAAGCTTCCGAAGCAACTGCCGCATCTTTCAGAACAACTCGTACTTGTACCGAGTCGTAGAACCCCTCACGGCACGTAGGCGTTTACACTTCAAACGTGGAGCGTTCTGCCGCGGGCAAGGAAAGGCAGCCTCAAAACCCCGGTTTCGGTCCGCCGCGACTGGTAGAGGTGCACCGGGCATAAAAAGCAAGCACTCGCCTGTGCTCCCTGCCTGAGGCGCCGCCTCCTCCTCCTCCTTGGAGCATTCGTCTTCTGCAATAGAACAGAAGGTGAAGCTGGCAAGTGCTTGCCTACCGACAGGATTTTCGCGAGCGCGCTGTAAGCAAAAGAAAACAAAATCCCAAGGCGACAGTCTTTGCGAGCGCGCACTGTAAAGCAAAGCAACGAAAAGGAATGGGCCTTTCAGCAGATGCGGCTTATGCTTCTAGCAGTATAGAAGTCTTCGACAGTCTACCTGATGCATGAGCTGAAAGTTGGCTCATGCGATAAGACACATTGCTCGTTTTTCTTGCGACAATGTCCGAGAGGACGCTCTCATAAGCCCTGCATATTCCATCTTGCTTCTGGAATGAGAGGCAAGTCAACTGAAAAGAAGAATACAAGGAGCAAGTCGTTTCAGGACGATTCACCTAGGGTGTCTGAGGAGGTTCAGCACTTGACATCGGAAAGATATAAGCGGATCAAATCGAAAGCGGAACGCGCCTCTGTATTTGTTGAAACGCTACAGCATCCCCTCCTTTATCAGGATGAGCTGTTTTCAAGGTTTTGTGGTATGCTTGTTTTGCCTGTAACGCATAACAAACGCCAGGGTTCAGGTTTCGCAGGCTTTTCCGAGTGCCGAACACGCAGCTTAATGCGATAGTGGGACTACAACTCT
Organism: Cymbomonas tetramitiformis; assembly: GCA_001247695.2. Taxonomy (NCBI): domain Eukaryota; kingdom Viridiplantae; phylum Chlorophyta; class Pyramimonadophyceae; order Pyramimonadales; family Pyramimonadaceae; genus Cymbomonas; species Cymbomonas tetramitiformis. The sequence continues at coordinate 2,830 of LGRX02017946.1, forward strand.
ATGTAATACAACAGTACACTTTGCATTTGGGCGGAGCCGCTTATTTGGATTCCGGTAGCACCTCGGCTTCGGTTGCGTCGTGCTTGAGTCCCAGCACTTCATACGCAGACCAACTTTGCCTGTTATGTCTAATTTTGGGGAAATCTCCAGGAAACTCCATACTTGAGTCGTGCGATTCAGTTTGCAAAGTTTATGAAAAGGCTATGTAAGATACACGGGTCAAGATAGACTGGCGATGCGCACTGAGATCACGCGAAATGAATATTTTACTAGGCATATTATCCATACACAAGCAGAACGTCAACATCGACAATATATTGATCGAGCCTCACATCCTAAGCCGAATTTTGAAGCGTTTGAACCTTCAGTTCCAAACGAGAGGACCGCAAAGACATGTTGAACTGTCGCTGTCGTGTGAATCCTTTGACGGAGTGCTCTCTAGGGTTTAGGATTAGCGTTACGTCGGGTGATGGTATCTTTATTTAATAAAATAAACTTTATATCGTTACAGTGCGTGCTCAGCTCACTCTCAGTTGTATAAAGAAGAATGTATGAATATCGGACCGGAATAGACCGGAATAGAATCCTAGACGAGTGTCATGTGCTTATATATAGGCGTGATGTGCTTAAGTATGGAAATTTGCTAAGAATATTCGGTCCAACCCCGATTTTCCGATATTCTTATATATGAGCACGTATTGTATGGCAGCTCGTATCCCCCTCTCGCCTCGTCGTCTGTCGCGTGGTAGCTGGTAGGTCTAGCCCAAGGGGTGTAGAAATAAGTACCCCATGTCAAGGTATGGTATCGGTTGTGGGCGGCCTTATCAATTGATTCCGATATTTTCGGGCCGATAATGGCTACTACCCCGTGTTGTGGTACTGTCACAAGTACCAATAAGAATCCCATGTAGGGCGCACTAGATGAGGGTATATCGGTCAAACCGCTAAGGCGTTGAAAATTCATTTAGGACCCTTTTAAATTATTTTGAACATTGAAAAAACCGACTTTTGGTACACGTTACGGTCACGCGCTTTGGGGGGGTGAAATGCCTGAAAATTAATTAATTTCGCTGGTATTGTCACAAGTACCACACACGGCGAGGCTGATTAAGGCATGCCATGTGGCCATGGCACTCCGAACATGATGGTAGAGTTCATTATTGGGACCTATTCTAGGTGCCCACCGTTACGTGCTACGGCATGTGAATGGCGACAACGCTCCATATGCATGTCGTTAAGGCACATGCATGTGACAAAACTGTTTTTCCCGATTTTCGCTTGCCTTTTTTCCCCCACTCCACCCTAGATGTATGTGTATATTGACTGATTGGGTGAGCTTATCATGCATTCAAAGGTCTCTAAAACTCGATTCGTGTGTATACTTCAATATTCTACAGTCGGTTGGGCTATAGGTACATTTTCACAGCTTGGATTCCCGAGGGCTCAAGCCCGCTACCCAGGCTGGAATAAAGTCAATATTGCACGCGCAAATTATGGCAAGTACAAACCCTAAACCAAACGTTGCATGCTACTTACGACGAATGGCATTATGCCAACCAACCCACAACCACACACATCATTGGCCATGATATATAGCTTCAATTTGAATGATGGGCGGGCTTATTTGGTTCCCAAGTGCGCTTGGAAAAAATTCGAAAGAAGAGCTATCAGCTTGAACACACGCACGATGCCACATTGTAACAAAAAAAACTACCGTGGTGGCATCACGCATCCATTAGGAGAGCTACACGTGTGATATGGACCAATGAGGCATACGGCAACTCAGTTTGCGTCCCAAAGACAACTTTGGTATATGATGGATAGCATCCCAAGAGTGGAGGAGGGCACCCAAAAAAAATATGGCGCGTTGGTACTTGTGACAGTACCACGGCCGGTTGTGGTACTCTCTCGAGTACCAAGGGGTAGTACAGCAGCCAATAATCAATTGATTCCAATAATTTCAAGACTATATCAATTGATTTCGAATGTATAGCGGTCTAATCGATTGATTCCGATACTTTAGAGGCTCTATCAATTGATTATGATATGTTACGGGGTACCGATCAATCAATATTGATATCACTTCAAACTTACCGATATATCGGGATATCAATCTTATCAAAATATCAAGATGTGTTTGAGCTCTAAGCAGTTACAGTTAGCACTTACAACATCACAAAGTGGTATGCTACAAGTATCGCATATGTATCTTTCTGACCTAATTCAATGCAGCCATAAGCGAGTGCTCTATTGTCCCCTTTGTCACCGGAGGTACTTTGGCGCATGCTGCCACGCCCACGTTTCCCCATGATAGATTGCAGATGTCAATATGCATCTGCCAAATTGAAAGAAATAATGAGAATGTCTGCACTGTTCGGATACCCAGTCTAAATTTTCGTTACTTCTGTATAATCAAAGATCAATCGATCGGGGGTGCTACCGGTCCTGAACCTGAACACGCAATCGTTTCCATGGCCCTATGAAGCCCCACATTTGCACTGTCCCGGATCGGTTTTTGATATCTTGGTATATATCAAATACAAGTGATATCGCAAATCGACGATCTTAATCAATCGATATTGATATCTTACCACTTTCAATCGATCGATACCGATATTCCGAGGGGTCTATCGATTGATATGGATATGTCGTCCTAATCAATCAAGGGTGTGCAATTATTTTGGAATAGAAAAGTGACCTTCCTGGAATAGAAAATAAAAAATTTATTAATTAACTGAAAATTTTATACCGTCCCTCGAAAAATTATTATAACAATGATGCCAAAGGGATATATGTGTATCGGGAAATATTGGGGAAATGCGGAAAAAGAGCAAAAAAACGCGAAAGCGAAAGCCTGTGGTCTCTATGACCAATAAATACAAGTCGTGTGGGAATCTTTTTTTTTTTCAGCCAATAATCTGGCCGCGATGTAGTGAATATACCAAAGGTTTATATTCACTAAAATATTTGTTGGTGAAATTCAATTTTTATATTTTCCATTCGCATATCCGTGGTATGATGACGTGTCTAGCCTCCGCTCCGTCACGTGCTCACGTCGAACAAAACATAATCCGCTCACCTGTGCTGGAATCTGTATAGGCAGCCCTGACTGGGAGTCCCGGTGCAGGCCCCTATGACAGACCCCTAGGACCAACACTGGACCGCTGACTGATCTATAGGTTCGTGCTGTGACACACGCTGTGTCACAGGTAGGCTAGTATCCGAGACCGTTGTGAGACCGTTCCGGGTATATCTAGCTTAGGGTTTATTATCTTATCACAGTTTATCCACACAGTTCGGGACCCTCTGATATCTAGTGAACTAGGATATTCCGGTAGGTCGTGGCCCCATCCACGCTTTATTCCACTTGCTAGTTTGGCCATGATTGGCTAAACGGCCGCTCGGAGAGGTGGTGCGCGTTTGCGCGTTTGGGCATTAGTGGAGATTTTCAGATGAGCGGCTTGCGGTGAGCGACTTGAGCCGCAGCTATGGGGTGCCGGCTTGGATTGGGTTTCGTCGTCGCAATGTTCACTATTCGCGGTTTTCTGCTCGCTCTGATCCTGCCTGCTACCGTATTTTGGGCTGGTGACCTAGGCACCTTTGACTTCGACGACATCTTCCTTCGCCCCTCGCTAGCATGGCCCGACCGCTCTTTCCGTGTCTGTGACGTCACATTTTCTCCGCGACCCTACCCAAACGTGCTGCAGCGTACCGCCTCCCCTCAGGCTTATCTAGAGATGGGAATCACAACGAGATCCAAGAAGTCCCTCACGAGGGACAGCGACATCGACGCCTCTCTGAGGTTGATCGACGGGGTACGGAACACGCCGACGGCAGCTACGCCTTCAGTTCCTACCCCCAACCCTGCATCGAACGAAGACGCGGACGTGGCCGTCAGACGTTACTTGCAGGAGCAATCCAAGTTGGTGGACGAGATCTACAAAGCGCGTCTCCATCGGGCTTGGGCCAAGAGTATCCGTGAGGATATTCTTGGTGACAAGAAACATCATTTTCGCGGTACGGACGACGCTGGCCTTCTGTCCGACCTGGTGGTGCAGCTGCGTACGGAGTTTCAGTCGGCTGGACTGGAACTGTGTGCCTTTGACCTCGACGACCCTCTGGCACCTGTGGTCAACAAGGTGAATGGGCTTCTCTACGACGTCCTTGCCCTGGTGGTTGAGAAGCACAGCAACGCGTTCGTCTGGCTGACTGGTACCGATTCTTCGACTGACCGAGATGGACGGCGAGCCCTTGTCGACATCATCAAGGGTTGTGTGCCGGTGGCACTACGAGAGTCACAGCAGGAGGAGCACGCCGCGTTGCGTTATCCCGCAAACGTTGACCCGCAGCCGATCTTGGCTAAGGAACAACGTTTGGTGCGGGATAACCGAGCTTCCGACTGGACACCGACCGAGGCCACGAGGAAGTTGAGCCTCTACACCCGCCTCGACCCCGTGTTTTACGCGGCGGTAAAGGTCCGCTATCCCATGGCTGCCGACCTGTCCCACGTGTCCCTTGCTTCTCTTCGCTCCTTGGTGGTCGAGATTTATCAGTCTTGGGCGCAGACGGACGGGGGGAAGGCAGCTTCTGGTGCGGGCGGGGTCTCCGCACACCTCTCCAGCAGTGAGTACGATGCGCTGCTCCAGAAGATCACGGAGCTGACGGAGCTCGTACAGCGGCAGCGGGGTGAGGCCGCTCCGGTTGTGCGTCAACAACGGGAGCGGGTGCAGCAGCGGCAGCAGCAGCAGCGGGGGCAGCAGCCGCGAGGATTCCGTGTGGGGACCCACAAGGCCCCACCGGTGGGATTCGACCGTGACGATCAACGGGCAAGGCCGTTCTGCGGTAGGTGCAAGAAGGCGGGGAAAGGTGAGGCGTATCACTTCTACCGCGACTGCCCGTTGGGCGGGCGCCAACACCCGCCCACCTCTGCCGCGGCATTTTGCGTTCCCATCGACGAGGAGGACGCAGAGGGGGTGCACGCACTCGCCATGTGTGCGTTGTTCCAGCAGGCGGCGGATGACGGAGCGGAGTCCTTCGCGCGTGCGGCAGCCGCGTACGGGCCGCCCGCGGTGCTTTCTGCGGGAGCGGTGGGCGGCATTGACGTGTCCGCCTACGGCTTCACCGTGGAGCAGCAGCCGGCTTCCGAGGGAGATGACATTCTCCGCCGGCTCGACGATCTTGCCGCGGAGGTTCACTCCGCGGCCAACCCGCAGGTGCATTACACTCACGCATCTTTCCCGCCTCCTGCCGGTGACGGGCAGGGGGCTTCGGCTCTGGTGTGCGTACCCGCCGCGGCGGTGGCCACACCGGAGGAGCAGGTTCCGGCAGGTGGTGCGGCGGCATCGGCATCCGCCGTGCCGGCCCCTGCTATGCCTGTCTCGCAGGGAGAAGATGTGAAGCCCGCGCCACTTCAATCGGCGCGGGTGACCACCACAGCGGACGCGGACGGTGAGTTCGCTGGGTTCGTTCAGACCGTGAACCACGCCGCCGTCGAAACGGTTGATCTCACGGGTTACGACACGGACGATTACGAGGACTTCGCTGACGGCAGCTTCGTCGTGAAGCCGCGGGCCTCGGCCATCTCGGCAAATCACTCGTCGACGCCCGCAGCCCGAGCACCTCACTCTGGTGGTGCTCTGGGAGATTGGCATGAGGATGCTCCCCGCAGCTACGGCTGTGGAAAGCCTCCGTGGGGCTTCCCCGCCCACGCGGGCTTGTGGGGGATGCCCTTCCTTCTCTCTTTCATTCTCTTGATTTCTGTCGTGGGAGTGGGAGCTGCCACCTATACGGTGGCCAACGACATCGACCCTGTGCAGGTATCGGGTCGGGCTGCGCGGCAGCCTGTGCTGTGCAGGAGTGAGGAGTCACCGCTTGTCACGGTGCCATGTGCCATCCCGCCTCGTCTCCACCGGCGGGTACAGAGGCGGCAGGGCCTCTATATGGCTCCGGTGCCGTGGCATCCCGGGCCGCCGCCGCCTGGCATCTTATTTGAGGGCGGTCCTCCGTTGTCGCCGGCATCGTCTTCGGATGACGAGGCGCCACCGTCGGGCAGTACCTGGCAGCACCCCGGTGCGGTGCAGCCTCCCGTGATCGACGAATCAACAACACCGACTCCGTCAAATTCTCTGGCGAATGATTTCTCAGTGACCGGCACCTTGCACTTTGGCAGCCCTGTGTTACTCCGCCGTGCTACTGTGGACTACTACAGTGCTCGTTGTGATGACGGTGCTCCTCTGGCCACTGACCCCGAGTAGTTATGTTTCTGGTTCTGGCGGTACACCACTTTCATGGTGGTGTGCTGAGATCTACTCTGACCTCAACACGGTCTTCAATCTGGTTTATGCTTTTGCTTTGACAACTTTGAACTCTTCAATCTGACTTGCTGACACAGTGCCTTTCAGTAGTTTAGCAGGACCTATATGCCTGTATGTTTCTGCACTTGTGCCGGCTAGAGGGTTTCAATTTGTGTATCAGAATTGCACAGTTGAATTAGCAGTTAGGTTTGTCACCCTAGCTCCTACCCTAACTTATCTTAACATTCTGACTCTCCTAGACAGTCACCACCCACAGTGCTGGGGTGGTGTGCTGGAATCTGTATAGGCAGCCCTGACTGGGAGTCCCGGTGCAGGCCCCTATGACAGACCCCTAGGACCAACACTGGACCGCTGACTGATCTATAGGTTCGTGCTGTGACACACGCTGTGTCACAGGTAGGCTAGTATCCGAGACCGTTGTGAGACCGTTCCGGGTATATCTAGCTTAGGGTTTATTATCTTATCACAGTTTATCCACACAGTTCGGGACCCTCTGATATCTAGTGAACTAGGATATTCCGGTAACCTGTTCTCGCTCACACCTTCACCTCAAGCTGCTGGACAGTGACTTACGGGCCTGATGTAGAGGTCCGAGCAATACACCGCAAGCATCGAAACTTTGCATACTTATTTTTAGGTGTGTTAGGAACAACATATTTTTTGCGCGCGCGAGATCCGTGCATAATCTGGGATCTGGAACGCCGCGCAAGGGAGGGGGTCATTGGGCACGCATTGAGTGAACGGCTCGACATACGCACCGCATGAAAGCACAATGCATAGCACAAGCGTACCACACATATCATATTCGCATAACGAACACGTTTTGAGCATTCGGGACAGCGCGCTGTCAGCCCTAGCAAAAACGCGGATGTCAACCGCGTCCACGTTTCCGCTAGGGTTTCGTCCCTCATCTGCGCGCTCGCTTGCAAGCAAGTATGCGCTGCGGATGAGGGAACGGCTTACCAAAATATTATCTCATATGTGTTATCTTTCAATATTAATTCGTACGGTCTGAATGGCCAACCACAATTCTCGCTAAGGGCCGGCGCGGTCATGTGGGTATGTTGAGCGGGATCTTAGGATTTTCGCGACTTCCAAAAGTAGTGAAAGGTGCCATCATTCTTTGCGAAGCGAGTACCCCCTGACTCAGTAGAAATATGTGATAATATTAGATAGGAAATTTTTACTTAGATGAACACGTAATCTTAAAAATCTTCGCCTGGCTGTACGGGGTCTCACTGCGAGAGAGAGAGCGTTCCGCGTTAAGTTGAAATTTCATAGTTAACAAATAACATCTGTACATCGCAAAATGCTCTAAGCGACATCTGCTGTAAAATGGGACAGTGACACTGCGAGCATCATACGTATGCGAGAGGTGAATCTGTCAAAAACCAAACCAAATCTTTTGCGTCTCAAAATGGCATACCGTACAAAAAAGCAGTCATATGCCACCCAAGAAATGTGGCGTACCCCACTTCGACTTTTTCGCGGGGACGCACGATTAAATGAAGATATTACTACATTTTCAGTGCACGGTTCAGATGAATGAGATTATAGTTCCGAATTTCGCCCGTCTAATGAATCACGTAATGTATCCAAGACGTGAATGATTTTGCGCCACATCGGCTATAGAGTTGGACGTTGGACCTTTCCAGGCTCGTATGACTAGTAATAATCACGAAAAGAGAATATTTAAGGGGGGCTTAATGCGGCGGGCTCTCGTACTTAACACATCATGGGTTTTCGAGCGATTTCAGCCGTGAACAATATTTTAATCGAACTGCCATATTCATCTGCGCTGGATTTTTCTTGCCATGTTAGTTGTGTCGGGAAAACGGTAGTTCCCAAATATAAATTATATACAAAAATGTCATACATAATTCAGAATACCCAGCGCATTACGCGTTACAGCAGTGTGAATTTTATGAACCACTTTGGTGAGCCACTTTGGTGAGCCACTTTGGTGAGGCCACCTCACCAAAGTGGTTCACAAGTCCCGAGTGGGGGAAATTTTGGGAAATATCATTCTTGAAAGGCGGAAGAATTTTTGAGGCAGATCTGTAAATTAAAATTCAGAATTCAAATTTCTATTCCAGGAAGGTCACTTTTCTATTCCAAAATAATAATATTCCGATCAATCAATCGATACCAATAATTCTGATATTCAAAATTTGGTCATCAATTGATACTGATATTCTGATTTATCAATAAATCAGAATATCAGCACAACTGATACCATACCTTGCCCCATGTGTCCCCCCTCATTGTGAGTGTCACTTGCAGTTCGGTCGATCGACCCGTTCGGCTCTTCAGTTCGGCAGGAAACCCTAAAAAAAACACCTCTAATATTTTATCGAGTTATCTTTCGCCTCCACCGAATTCTGTGCCACTGCCTCTGCCATAAATTATACTAGGCCAGTCGATCTAAAGATCTCCACTAGGCATGTGAGTTGTGAATGTGTGACATGCTGGCATTTGCGAAATTAATCGTCATCGTAATCGACATCGTCATTTTGCGATCGGCGCGGCATTGGCGCGACACGCTTATAACAATTACGTAGTGTTTTATTACGGTACTCTGACGAATGCAATTCTGAATTTTTTTTCAATTCTGAACATCGCTTCTGCCAGGGCCCGTGCCATAAGATAACCGGTGGGGGTGGCGATGGCGTCGTGGCATACGTGACACACGCGAATGCGATGGCAACTGCATTGAACTTCATTGCATGCCACTGGCGAAGTGGCGATGTCATCATTATCGTTTGGTGGTCGTAAGAACGATATTTCGTTGGTGTCGCCCGTTGGGATTCAAGCTTTGATTAGTCAAGTAAGTAAGTAATTTGCCCGGAATCGTCGTCCTTCGTAAAGAGAAGGGGTTGGGCAAAGTCTGTTTTGTCATCAAGTTGTGGGTCATACCACTCCGCAGTGGTATTCTCGTGGGAGTGAAAATTCTGTCTTGCCGAACGCACCTTGGCCTCCTTTACGTCTTGCCGAACGTCACCTTGGCCCACCGATTGATCACCCGTCTTGCCAACCGCGCCCTGACCCATATCTACCACTGTCGTGCCGAACGTCACCTTGACCCACGTAATTCTCTCTCTCTTTCCGGTTTTCGCTCACCGCGCACTCTCGTCACGATGCAACGCTACTTCCTCATGTAGAATAGCTGATATTCATACTGCATTTTTCATATCGCCCTTTAAGTGTTAACGTGCGTTCGGTTCTGGCGCCGGAAGCGGTTTGGGACCATACAACGATATATCGATATATGTTAGATGAAGCGATATGCCGGCTAGCACGGTAGATATTCACGTATAACCATGCACCAACTAAGTTAACTGCCGATCGGTAGATAGCATTCTTAGCAACCTAGCATACCTTAGTAACCAATAGTCTAAGGAATCAAACACTCATTTCAGACCACCGTGCCGAAATGAAATGAAGGCTTAGCGCGTGCGAGTAGGTTATTCATCGTTTCCGGGACAGTGGCTTAAGCGGTATGGGGGGAGCTAAAATTTGAGGCGTCTTAACTCTTAATTACGGGGGACAGAGTGCACATTTTAGCGCGAAAGGTGGGTGCATGTTTTTTTTTACGTTTTTACCAACCTAGGTGCTTCCCTTCTCCCCTTTCCCTTTCTTCCTTCTTCTGCTAGAATGAAGGCGCCTTCCGCGCCCAGCCTTGAATTTCTCCCCTGCCGGGGGGCTTATCGTGTACCGTATATATTAAGGACATCCTACTTTCCCCCATTGATATACATGATGGTATGGCATTGCTTATCCATGATATGAAGCGAATAACACGATTCGCATAGCAACATAATCGTGGCAAAAGGATGTCTTAAACTCGAATTATCGCCTAAAACGATACGAAAATTTCTTAGAAAACATGACCATTGCGAGCGGTATATCAATTCGCCGTTTAAGTCTTAAATTGGGCCCGCGGCGAGAGAGAGCGTGATGAGGCAAATTGCCATATGTGTGTGTTGCTCGTAATTGCGGTAAACATTTTGACCATGCAGACGTATATGGTTTAACAGCAAAGGCTATACGATGGTCACAACACAACTTACGCGTTGCGTGTTTAGTACTTTAGTTCCACCATGCCGCGATTCGCGCGGTTAAAAGTCCTTGAAGGCTAGGGTTTCGACCGCACTTTGACGTTCCATCTCGAGATGAGACGTAGAATGTTTCCTATCAGTAACTGTATATGCAAAGCGTGTATGCAAAACATATGCGCCGAGCATTCGCACTTCAAAGCGGGCAACCGCAATGCTGAAGTCTTTCTAGAGGAGCGGGGTGGACCTGCTCTCCCTTCAGGCCAAGCAGCGGTATCGAAAGTTTTGGGTTGTATTGATCACATTTCGATCTCTACGATTTGATATTGATCAATATCAATATGTTGTTTCTTAATATCGATCGATAACGATATGTACCGAGTAATATCAATCGATATGAATGCTTGAAGCCAAATATCGATAAATAACAATAGTTTGCTTTACTTATCGATCCATATGTACAAATGTCGATATATCGATATATCGATATAGTTGTACCGAAGCAGGGACAGGGTGCTACAACTCATATTGGGCGCAGTAGGCGATAATGATGCACTTAAAATTATACTGCGTCGATTTTTTTATTTCGACGAAATGAATTGGCATGGGCTTCGACCTCACATAAACACACGGTAGTGGTTGCATTGATCTCGGTACCTTGCGTGACCTGCACTACGATCCCCCCATATCCGAATGGTATCCCGCTTTTGTTACATTAATGTGGATAGACACTCTAAACTTAATAGAGTGTTTATCAAATATTGGGGGGCTTTATCCGAGTTTAGGTAGTGTTTTTGATATTTGGTTAGAATGCATTCGGATGTATAACATCCGAATGTAATTGAATTACACTCGAAAGCTCTAAACTATATTCTAGGCTAATCGCATCCCAATTGCAACCCATACCAACCTCCCGCGTATGCCAAACACTTGGTATGTCGATTTCTACATCATTAAACGATTAAAGTAATTTAGAGTGACATTAGATTGATCTAGGGTGCATGTCTAATAACACTCGAGTTGCACCCTAATGTAATCCAATGCATCCAAACAACCCTCTCGCGCTAAGTGACACATTGTGAGAAAAAACTTTCCGTATTGATATTGCATTATGACATTGGGGGACCGTAGTGCTGGAACGCAAGGACCAATCCAAGTTCAATAAAGTGCACTATACGTATCGATATATCGATATGATGCGAATTACGGACGAATCATGTACTCATATTTTGAATTGATCGATCGATATGAATAGGGGTTGGTGAGAAATCAATCGATTTCGATATGCTCTCGTGGGTATGGATCGATACCGAATAATAGGGTGTTGAATTTCAAAAAAATGACCCAAAGCCCAAAGCCCCCCACCTTGTCTCGCGCCGAAGGCCAACCCCCCACCTTGAAACATGATCCAAAAAGCCCTATGTATAAGCCTTTTCCCCCAAAAAATGGCCTTCGGCCAAAGCCCAAATTCCCCTCCCCCCTTCGCGGGGGCCAAAGGCCCAGCTCCCCGCACCCCGCCTTCGCGGGAGCCAAAGGCTAAAGCCCCCAAAAAAAAAAAAACGTTTTCCTTTTTTTTTCGGAATTCAACACCCTATAACGGGTCGCATATATCGATTAAGATTCAATACTTCGATATCTTTGAATTCGGTATCAATCAGTACCAATATATATCGATATTTCAATACTATCGAAATAACGAAATATCGATACCGCTCCTTGCTTCAGGCCAAGGTGTGGGAGTACGATCGCCACGGTGCTCCCATGCTCTGCGGGGAACCGGAGTCGGCCGGAATCTGCGCATCTGGCCGAGGTGCAGAACGCCAAGGTGCTAGGCGAGTACGTGTTCGACATGCTGAAAGAAATCGTCATCAAAGGCGATGCGGCGGGAGATGGACGCCCTTCACCGCACCCCGCGCAGGCTGGACGGCAAGGATGAGAAGCCCCCGCCTTTCACGCCGCGGCATGGAAAACATCGGTATGCGTCGATATATCGGCCCGGCATGAAGCGCTATTCAGCGCTCCGAAAAGGCCGGCTTTTTATCAACCATCACCGGTGAGCTTGACCCGGCTATGCAAACATCCTAATTGCCGGGCTAACGGGGTGCACCACTGGCACAAGGATTGTCCCAACACGACATGCAGCGGGAGCGCGGGCGGCATCAGCGCGCATTGCGCCGCCACTGCTGACGACTTCGAGCACGATGTGTTGGCCACCGACCCAATTTCAATAATTGAACGAGAGCGAAGACGACGACGATGGATTCCAGTGCCTCTGCGCACTAGCCAGAGGGTAAGCCTGAGGCCCATGTGGATATTGCACCCGCGCATGCATCCCAAGGGCACGCGGGTCTTCAAATAATGTATCAAGTATTTTTATTGACCACGACAAATAAAAATTTAAACTACGTGACAGAAACTGCAACGAGCTGATGCAATCGAATACCTAAACGGGATGTATCGTATTTTGTGATCAAGGACTCGTCTCACTTATTCACGGCAGAAAAAATCATAACGCAACAAGAAATGAGGCGCAGGTACCACGAGCGCATATGCACGTGTCCAAATGAAACTTAATGCTATCTCTAATTCATACAACCGCGATTTTTACCAATATCCAATTGACCTTTTCAAACCTTCAATGCATTCACATGCACTCTTATTTCGCCTTGGAGCCTCATGAAAGAAACACCTTAATTTCCGATTGCAATATAAGGAATGCCTAGTGGAATAAGGGGCATTCATATACAACATTAATGTACTCTGCAAAATTTCCGTCGCAGTTCTGCATGTGACAATCAAAAGAAAAGGAAATGACAAATCTCTGTTATATGGTGACCTTCACTCAAAGTTTGGATTACCGAAAGATTCGTTGTAATGGCCTTGCAGTCAACTTGGAATGAAATACATAAGTAGATCCATGAGGAGAAGGTGCCAGATGCATCTCATTTTTTGGTGTTACCCTGCCCCCTCGGGAGGCTAGCCTTATCACCTTTTCACTCCTCGGCTTTCCATAGGTATCTTGCCGCACCGTACTCACTCCATTTGATCGCTTTTTGGTCTGCACACCATGCTTCTTATGTTATTCCCTTGACATCTGTCAGATGACGATCGCGAGATTGGCGGTGCTGGGCCATGACGCTAAACTTGGGTTATACAACATGAGTTTGGGTCACAATAAAACAACACACCATAGCTGGAGCAACCTAGTTTGATGCGTTGGACGATGCGTGTTGTGTGCACATCGTGCAGAAAGATGCAAAACAATCTGACGCAAAGCAAGCATTCCCAGGTCTGCGCGGCATTTCACTTGGTGGGCCAAAGAATTATCTGAGCTTGAACCGAACCTGCGAGGAATGCCGGACTGGACGAAGAGAAGCGGTGCGCCTACTAGACCATACGCAGCGCCCTTCTTTGGACTTGTGGAGGGGTTGCATGCGAGCATTGACCTCAGGTGAGCCAGAAGGCTTAAGGCTTCCAGATATGCGGGGTAATGTGAGTCTGACACCTGGATGCACCACACCAACCGCAAACTTAGTAGTCACAACTAAAGTTTAAACACAAAATCGAATTGCTTAACACGCATCTAGTCGGAGGAGGGGTGAAGCCCATTCGTTTTTCTTCCTCGTTGTTCTCTCTCACCTTCTTTCGGGATATATAACTCACTCATATATTTGGAATGAATGGATTTGATGATTAATGCATCACAAGTATTATCGAGCTTGAAACATCATCAGGATCCGTATCAGGCTTTCACGTGACGCCTCCGCATAAGTGTAAAGAGTGGGGTACCCGGTACTACATGACTACTGCAAATGTGATTTGACACTTCATACCAGGGAAGCAGGGGAAGCAGGGCAACAAAGAAAGGTGCCAAGGCTACCTATGAAGCACAACGCCGAGCTCGCTAGCATGGGGATGCCCATCACACCCACACCATATGCGGGCACACAAGTGGACACAGCTACCAGGAGTCCAAAGCTGAGGACATTAGTTAAATTGCAGGCGGCGGCCGCCACGCCACTGTTGCAGGCAAACTCCACTGCATACTGCACGCTGCACCACACACGCACAGGAGTGGTCAAACAGCCCTCCAAAGAATCTATGATCGACGTGCTTGTGACGTTGAGGACGCAGCTTTGACTCCATGACCGCATGATCTGAGGGAAGGTTCTGGCTGATGCGACCATCCCTGGCCCACATAGGGCGGCAGGGTCTACCCAAACACAGCTCTTCCTGACCTGTTCTTAAGTGGTGGCAACTACCATTCTCTAGCAGAAGGTATTGTTCGCCCACCTTTGGACTCGTTTCGGATGGCAGTTGAACCTATGCTTTGGATTTTGCTAAGAATGGCAACGAAAATGCTTTTGCATTTACCGTTGGAATATGGAATAGAGGGCCCTCGGAGTTCTTTTTGGACTAATATTGGAGTATGAGATCGACGGCAGTGGAAGCCCTTTCGCACCCGAGGTTCAGGCACTGGTGCGTATACTGAGACAGGCACTGAGGAAGTGTCCGGGAGAGGGGGGCGGCCTACCTCAGAAGAGGCACTGGTGCGCATATGGCAACAAGGACCGGGGCGTAGAGGTTCGGTGGTAACGCAGCTGGAAAAAACAGCGCCAACAGCCCGGCCAGCCCCAGTGCAACACCATAGCGCGCACCTGCACGCCATCTCGACCACAATCCTACTCTCTTCCCCGAAGGCCAAGTCTCCGTTCCGGTTCCAGTGCATTTGGCCGCTTATGCCTGCACTCCACGGCCTAATGGTACTCGTGGCGTTTAGCTCACAGAGTTGTTCGCATGAAAATCTTTGACTGTGCGACGCAACTAAGATTCTCAGCGCCGGAGGGTTTGCTCGGATGCTAGATGGCAAGCAGCTGGCCCTCGAGTGATAGGCAGCACGCGGCAGTGGAGGGGCCTGGATCCGGATCCCATGCGCGCGTTGCTGCAAAAGCAATATTCGGTGTTTCGGGTGGCGCCGGGATGCAGACGTACCGAGCAGGCAAATGAGGCCCTGGCGCTGCTCCCTGCGAATGTTCAAATTCAGCATGATACCTGCGAAGCATACCTCAAAGTGAGAAGACTTCAGGAACGGGCGGGGATGTGACACCGTCGCCCGGCCTGCCACCGGTACGGATTGATGCCCACCCCACAAGATACCATCGCCCTGCCTGCCGCCGGTACGGATTGATGCCCTGGGCACCCGACAAACAGGGAGCGCCCAGCCTGCATTCGAACGCATACTGCCCTGGGTGCCAATACCGCAGCTTTCGCCAGATAAGGGGCAGAAGAGTATGCAAGACGCAGCTTCTCGAAGAACGCAAACTGGCCACTTTGTAGTCCCAATTCAGAACAAGGCAGCCTGAAATATGGTGATTGTGATCCATGAAAACTGTGAAAGATGAGAGCTGCACAGAAGGTCACGGGAAGGGTGGAACGTCACCGAGGGCGAGAAGAGCAACGGGCTTGTTAGCAGTTGCAAGCGGGGTCAGCAAATTGTCGACTACTCCTGGTAACGGCAGCTTGGTTACCTGGGTTACCCAGAGTGAGGCCAACAGCTGCGGCTCAATAAAATTCACTGCGATGTCAAGTTAAGATGGACGTGTAAAAGCAACTGCTGCATTTCAACCCCACGTCAACGCCAAGCGAGAACGTGAGCGAACCAACACTTTCGGTCACTAAGTTTCAAGGTGCAAGGGAAACCTGGTGCGAGCGAACCTGAAGAAACAGTGCTGCATACACCGCAAGGAGGCACGGGGTGGAAATGATTCTTTTGAAGGTGGTTCGTGCCAACCCCGATAAGCCTCCCTCTCCACCAAGTGCAATTTGTCGGAACATGGCGTAGGATGTAAGTAAGATGGACCACTTCGTTATCCAACAAGAAATCCCCCTTCCCCAAATCAAGTTGGCACAGCAGGAAAGATATCAAACTATCTGAGTGACAAGCAGCTTAACCGATTTCTCAGCACCTGATTAGCAAGGTCGAAAGTGACAGCTGCGATGAGACCTTCAAGACCCCAAATCGCTTCTGCGAAAGGATATACGAAAAGTCCAAGATTGACGCCCACACTGGATCCAGCCAAGAGTGCTGCATCTCTCTGCCAAAACAAGCCATCAAGCTAGATTCTCAGGCCGAACTTAAGTTTAAGGGCCAGGAGCTCGAAACGCCTGGTGAAATTGCATAATTCGCCGGTCTTGAACAATTTCCAGTTTTTTTTTTCGCGTGTTGAAACCCAAGTCTCACTTCTCGGGTCGCCTAGAAGCGCATTAGGGAGGTCTACCTTTTCCAGGTTGCGGAATAGTAACCAGCCGACTCCCAAGGCGATGACGGAATGGCACAGAGCGATCGACATAATTGTGACGGATGAAGCGTTGAATGTTACAGAAACGAAGGTTTTCATTAGCACAGCCGGGAGCGTGACCGTGAAAATGATTCGTCTGCGTGAGCAAAGGGAAAATCAGAAATTTCAGGGTACGTAGTTATTGCCAAGCGAGTTTGTGTCTCGGACAACCAAGCAGAGAGTCTAAACTTTCAATGGCAAGGCCATGTTCGCAAGTGTTACATACAGCAGACTCTCGCCGTCCTCTGATTTGAAAATGCCCATCTCCTTGAGGAAAAATCCCAATACGATGTAGGCGAGAGCATAGGCCACGCGAGATCCCGCACTACTCTCCATACTTTCAAATATTTTATATCATACAATACAGATACGCCGACGATTGAGAGCACGCTTGATGAAGCGTCAGCAGCTTGTCGTGCGGTGGGGTATAATATCCAGCGCAGGTAGCTTCCTACTGTCGGGCAGTATCTTACTGGAGAGGTAACGACAGTAAGACCCGTCTTTTTGTGTCAACTTTTTTTGTTCCCTTCCGCTTCCCTTCTGCACCCTAAAGCCTATCCGAAAGGTTTTCTCTTTATTGTTTATGTATCTCAGAGTAAGACTAAGAAATAACTAAGTAGAGAGTTTCACGCAAAATTCGGCAGCCAATTCTTTCGCTAGGCCGACGTGGACGTAAAATATCCATCTTGTTGCAAAAGTCCGATGTTACTGGTGAAGTCTGCGAGCGCCAATTTTGGTTGGGTCTGAATCGAATATTCATGCTGTACAGTCAGCCGAGCGAATTGAGTCGCTGCCGAATTGAGTTCTCATTTCGTTCGAATTTGGCCTCGATCGAGCGAATTCTAGCGAATTCTCACGAGCGAATTGAGCAAATCGGCAGCCGATCCGACGTGGACCGACGTGTCCCCGAAAAATGCGGCATCTCCTGACGTCGGACTAGCGAAAGAATTGGCTGCCGAAATTTGCGTGAAAGTCACTAGTAGATTAAAAACGACAGCGACAACACAACGACAAGTGTCACAGTTCTCAGTTGAACACGAACAGTAGTCGTAGTCGTAGTGAGTGTCACAAGAGGGGACAGTCTCAGATAGAGATAGAGATACGAGATAGACGTGCGATAGACCGATAGATCCCCCTATCGGTAATGAATAATCGTCGGATTTTCCGTCCTCGGAAAAATATAAAATCCTAAAAAGTGAAAAAATCGCATCCGAGGCTCTTGGTCTCAGCCAAGACATGGGGATGGGGACCTTTGACCTTTACAGTATAATCTTCACCCAAACCAAATTACCTTACAGTACTTACTTACCTTTGACCTTTATAATCCTCACCCAAACCAAATTACCTTACTTACCTTACCTTACCTACCTCTGACCTTTATAATCTTCACCCAAACCAAATTACCTTACCTTACTTACCTTAATCAGCAGCAGCAGCAAAGCTCGAATCCCAACGGGCGATACAGTCGAATAATGTTCCATCTCACGATCGCCAGACGCCAACGATGACAGTGCCACTGCAGTCGCGTGTATGTACCGCGACGCCACCCACGCGTTATGGCATGGCATGCTGGGAAGCAAAAAGCAAAGCACTGTCGCGCACATGATCCTGCGGTCATATGATGTAATGGCGATATCCATGTTAACATCGCATGGTAAGTATTCGTGCTGTCCAAAAAGATCGACGCCTAGTGGAGTTCGCATATTTGTGATCGACAGCGCCTAGACCTTTGACCTTTATAATCTTCACCCAAACCAAATTACCTTACTTACCTACCTCTGACCTTTATAATCTTCACCCAAACCAAATTACCTTACTTACCTTACTACCTCTGACCTTTATCGTCTTGGCATCAAGTAAATTACCTTACTTACTTACTTAGTCAATCAGCAGCAGCAGCAGCCGCAGCAGCAGCAGCAGCAGCAGCAACAGCAAAGCTCGAATCCCAACGGGCGACGCAGTCGAATTTTCGATCTCACGATCGCCAGACGCCATCGATGACAGTGCCACAACAGTCGCGTACATTTATCGCGACGCCACCCACGCGTTATGGCATGGCATGCTGGGAAGCAAAAAGCAAAGCACTGTCGCGCACATGATCCTGCGGTCATATGATGTAATGGCGATATCCATGTTAACATCGCATGGTAATCAATCGCGCTGTCCAAAAAGATCGACGCCTAGTGGAGATCGCATATTTGTGATCGACAGCGCCTAGTACCTTAATAAGCAGCAGCAGCAGCAGCAGCAAAGCTCGAATCCCAACGAGCGACGCAGTCGAATTATCGATTTGACGATCGACAGACGCTAGCGATGACAGTGCCACAACAGTCGCGTGTATGTACCACGACGCCACCCACGCGTTATGGCATGGCATGCTGGGAAGCAAAAAGCAAAGCACTGTCGCGCACATGATCCTGCGGTCATATGATGTAATGGCGATATCCATGTTAACATCGCATGGTAATTGATCGTGCTGTCCAAAAAGATCGACGCCTAGTGGAGATCGCATATTTGTGATCGACAGCGCCTAGTACTTACCTTAATCAGCAGCAGCAGCAGCAAAGCTCGAATCCCAACGGGCGATACAGTCGAATGTTCCATCTCACGATCGCCGGACGCTAACGATGACAGTGCCACAACAGTCGCGTGTATGTACCACGACGCCA
>LGRX02017948.1:0-16113 GCA_001247695.2 Cymbomonas tetramitiformis
GACCTGCAGCGCCGCTGCTCACCCTTTGGCCGCTGATTCGCACCCGCAGATGAAGCAGGATAAGGCACGGCGCCGGGGAGAGTGCCGCACGCGCCACGCGCCTGATTCGGCGCGGAGCGGAGCAGCCTCCCCGCACGCTTTGTCCCTGGGTCCTATGGTCCTTGCGTCTACCGTACACACACCCTCGCGCATCCCTCCCCACCCACGACCTGCAGCGCCGCTGCTCACCCTTTGGCCGCTGATTCGCAACCGCAGATGAAGCAGGATAAGGCACAGCGCCGGGGAGAGCGCCGCACGCGCCACGCGCCTGATTCGGCGCGGAGCGGAGCAGCCTCCCCGCACCCTTTGTCCCTGGGTCCTATGTTCCTTTCGTGCACCCTATGCACCTTTCTACAAAGAAATAAACAAAGACATATGCCGGGGAAAAAAAACAATCCCACCCATGACTCGCTGTCCACCCCTTGGCCGCTGATTCGCAACCGCAGATGAACAGTCGCCCGACAGGCTGCTGACCAGGCACCCGCGGAGTGGCGGCTGCGTTCACTAGATGAAGGGCGGGCGGGCGGGATCCCGTACGGGAAGGGAGGGGAAGGAAAAGTTCACGGTCTTACCGGGTTTTCCTCGACCACTCCTCCAGCGACCGGGGGGAGGCCGCCTCCCTGCACGGTTGCAGCTTCGGAGGCCTGCGCACCAGTTCACGAAAGCATGTTTGAATCCACCGCGGAAACCATGGGATATTCCCACAGCAGTGGCATCCCACAGCGTGCATGCCGGAAAACAGGGGAGTCCGCATACCTGAATGAATACGCACAGCCGGTGACTTTTCCTAAGCACGTGATTCCGCACCAGGGCGCAGTCACCGGCTGTGTGTATCCACATATTCGCTGACCACCTATTTACGCAGAAACTTTCAGGAGCCGTCCGCTCTTTGAGTCGAACAGCGGTTAACTAATTAAGCCACGAACCTATCCAACATGCACATCCACAAGAGACAAGCATGGGGCACGTAACCTTTGGAGCGAGTGCGGCCTGGCCTGCATACCTGAATGAATACGCACAGCCGGTGACTTTTCCTAAGCACGTGATTCCGCACCAGGGCGCAGTCACCGGCTGTGTGTATCCACATATTCGCTGACCACCTATTTACGCAGAAACTTTCAGGAGCCGTCCGCTCTTTGAGTCGAACAGCGGTTAACTAATTAAGCCACGAACCTATCCAACATGCACATCCACAAGAGACAAGCATGGGGCACGTAACCTTTGGAGCGAGTGCGGCCTGGCCTGCCTCGCTGCCAACCGTGGCCGTCCTTGCCCGTTTAGGTGCACCTTGTTCAGCAGCGCTCGTTGCTCCTGTTCGGGTACTCTCCATTCTTAAGTAACAGTACTCGCTTTTAAAAGTAAACTACCTGTTCTGCATACATTGCAACAGAACTGCTTTCTGTCACCCGCGTGATTCAAGAAAAAAGTAAAACTACTTACCAGCCATTTTCTTTCTCGACCTTCTGCTACTTAAATTGAATAAACAAAAAATAAACTGTTACAGTTTAACTGTTTTTTGAAAACTTCAACTTCAAGAACCTAACTTGGTTTCTTGGCTACGTTACCTCTATCTCTTACCAGCTATGGTGCGCGTGGCCACTAAAATCGGCTATCTTTCGGCTCCCTACTGGTTTAGCCGAGACAGGTATGATACGATCTGTATGTGACGCATCCCACCTATCTACTGAACGATGATGTATACCCCTGCCTGCGTTCATACCTGGCCGCCATTCGCCAGTCGC
This sequence comes from Cymbomonas tetramitiformis, assembly GCA_001247695.2. Taxonomy (NCBI): domain Eukaryota; kingdom Viridiplantae; phylum Chlorophyta; class Pyramimonadophyceae; order Pyramimonadales; family Pyramimonadaceae; genus Cymbomonas; species Cymbomonas tetramitiformis. The sequence goes on from LGRX02017948.1 coordinate 1,782, forward strand.
TCCACTCCTGTCAATTCTACCTTGGCCACAGACCAGAGAATTGCACATCTACCATTCAGGATCCTCGTTTACCACGGTTTACCAGCTCCGTCTCTATATTTATACTACATTGCGAAGTTTTATATCCATTTACCATTAGGCCACGACCATTTACCATTCCAGATCCTCGTTTACCACGCTCCGTTCTGAAATTACCAGGCTTTTACCATGCTTCAACCTATGTTACCGCAAATTACCAATGATTTACCGCCAGTTATTTTTTTATAAATATTTTAACGTTTACCACCTGATTACCACCCCACATAGGGGCTTACCGCCGTTTACCACCAGTTTACCACATTTTAACACCAGTTTACCACATTCTACCACGATTCCTTCTCAGTGTGTATGTGGAGGCACAGTACATGAAGGACTGCATCCACTGTTTGTACAATATGGTGATGCATGGGTGGTTCTTATGCCATCCTGGCGTATCATTCAAGGATAGTAGCCAACGAGCCCAAGATTCAGCTAGGAAGCTTGGAGAGTTCTTGGAAGAAAACCGCCATTTCTCGGAACTTACCTCAAATCTGCACTATGTTGTATGCCATCTTTTCCAATCAGAGAAGAAGGCAGGACCAGTCGCAAGGCGGCGTGATCTGTATTTGGAACGTAAGATTGGCACCCTTAAGCATGGTGTTGTGTGTCGTGTGAGTGAAGAGCCCGAGAAACTACAAGAACGCAATGAGGCGGTTGTTCACGGAATCTGTGCAATGGAGCACCTATGTAAAGAACATGGCGTAGCACTCCCTGCAGGTATGCCTTTGTTCAGCCTTTACTGTGCCTTTCTTCTATATGCAGTGCTCTCGTTCAACCTTCATTCTGCAATCCTTTTGCATGCAGTGCCTTCTTTCAGCTTGAATGCTGCTTTTGTCCAGCCTACCTTTGCATACAGTGCCTTTTGTTTAGGCAGTGTCTTTGTTCAGCCTTAATTTCGCCTTCCTTCTACAGCCCGTTCCTTTATTCAGCCTTCGTTTAGCCTTTCTGGTGTAGGCAGTGTCTTTATTAACCTAACCAGGCAGTGCCTTTGTTTAGCCTTCATTTATCCTTCCTTCAGCCCTCGTTCAAGCCTTCATTTCGTCTTCCTATCGAAGGCAGTAGCGCCTTATGTTCAGCCTTCATGCTACCTTTCTTCAGCCTGTGCCCTCTTTCCGTGTACGCTCTCACTTTTAGTCCGGATTGATGCAGGCAACTTGCAATACATGAAGGACGAGGGCATGCCCGAAAGTTCACTACGCGCTTTACAATACCTTGTGCCGTTGAGTGATTTTCAAGAAGAAATGGACATAGTTGGGAAAATCGCCATAGATCAAATTCTACCCAACAACGTAGATGTGGACGACTGCGAGTTCAAGGTCTATCAACGCTTAGCAATTGGTCCTAAAAATGAAATCGTGGCTTCTTCCAACAAGTTGCTACAAGTGAAGCAATCTTCCTATGTCGTTTGCCGCGACCTAGTGACTTATGGACAAGTAGCCATGATTGTGCAAGTCAGAAAACGACAAGATCATTCATTTACTCGTGGATACGTCCTACTGTGGCAGTTGGACCTTGCAATGAAGGAATGGCATGATGTCATTGCAATTTGCACTTACCCACAAGTACCAAAATTGGTGGCCATTGCCTGTGAACGTGTGCTTGGTAGATGTGCTGTGCTGGAAAACGGAGCGGAGTTAAGAATGTGCCTGATCCCACGTTGCATTAGCAATGACCTCAGGTTATGACAGATGAAATCTGTACAATATGCAATTACTATGTGTATGTAATTTGCCAACTCTAATTATGTACCTTCGTTGTGCTGTTATTAAGCCTTCCTAGAGCCTTTATTATAACTTCGCCATTTAAGTATATAAACGAAGGTACAATGAAGGCTACCTTTAAATCACCTTCGTCAGGCCTTTATATAGGTTTTAAAGTTGGTAGCCAACTTCCTTAAACCCTAAATATTAACCTTCGTTACGCATTTAAGTATACAAACCAAGGTACAACGAAGGTACAATGAAGGCTACCTTTAAATCACCTACGTCAGGCCTTTATGTATGTTTTAAAGTTGGTTGCCAAGTTCCTTAAACCCTAAATATTAACCTTCGTTACGCCTTCGTTACGCGTTCAAATATACAAACGATGGCACAACGAAGGCTTTACGAAGGTTACCTTTAAATCACCTTCGTCAGGCCTTTATGTATGTTTTAAAGTTGGTTGCCAACTTCCTTAAACCCTAATTATTAACCTTCGTTTAGCCTTTGTTTAGCCTTTGTTACGCATTCGATACGCCTTTATTATGCCTTCGTTACGCCTTCGTTACGCCTTTGTTATGTTTAAATCTTGCCTTTATTTATTGAACCTTTATGAGAGCAAAATGAAAGCAGAAAAAATGACGTGAGTGATTGGGTGAACTGACAGTATCGGCTGATCGAATTAGCCATATGATACCCGCATGGTGTTCAATTCATGCTTGAAGCGAAGACGCGTCCCTTCAGAACAGTTTGTTCTTCAAGAACTGTCTTGCTTCATCATCGAGATGCTGTAATCAGCCTCTCGATGACAGATGTCACTCATGGTGAGTGGATGACAGATATTATGATTGTACATGTCATAGTCGACCGTACTGACAATACTCGACGACTGTATGTCATTATAACATATGACATGACATGACATGACATGTATGACATGTATGACATGTATGACACATATGTCATCGGTCATATCCCTGACAGATCTCCCCTCTTAGAAGAGTTGTGACCTCACAATATAGGGTGCATACCTTTGTATATGTCTTTGATGTCTTTGTTGTTGAGCTGGTACCAGTCTTCTTACACCGATGAGGCGTCCCTCAAGGTGTTTTTAGGATATTGGGGGGAACTGAGTCCACTTTAAACCCTCACCTTAGGCATTTAGCCCTACAGTTCTTAGGATGTAGCCCCCATGAATTGCGTATCGTATTTCAGAGTGACGTTTCAAGGTATCTTCCGACCGAGGTTTACGTCACGGATATATATAGCGCTGCCGTTCGTATCGTATTTCAGAGTGACGAATTAAAAACGAATATGTTTTCACGGCTTTATATAATGCATCCACCTCTTCCTCCCTTCAGAGAGCTTACTCCCCCGAAGTTCACAGAAATACTATGGAGAGCCCGATTTTTGGGCTTGTTTTAATGCAAACGGAGTGGGCCCTGCTTAACGAGATATTGGAGGGTCTCTATGAGTCCACTTTAAATCCTTCGCCCGATCTGCCCCAGTGCTCCTTTTATTTTTCGGTCCGGTACGCGCGCTTTGACGAACATTTCATAGAGTGGATTCGACAACGTACTAATGTGAAATTCGTTTTAGTTATGTGTGTCAAGCATAACTCAGGATCACAACTCCGTCCACCTCAGTATCCGGTAGCTCGGATTACTGGCCATAAGATCCGAATGACAAACCACGGTCTGGCAAAGGTAGCATAGCAGTTTTTATTTATCCACAGATATGGTACCCGCATGTATGCGTATCTGTGCAAGGGTATGATTTTGTACAAGGCTCACTACACCTTAGCAAGGAAGGATCAATTTCCTGCTTCGATGCAACATAATGACAAAACATTAAGAGCAAGGTATATAGATGATCGACATGTATTAGTATATATTACAAGAAGTAAGGGCAATAGGCTTAATATAATGTTAGCCTTCATAGGCAGCTATCATGTCTGCTGCATTGGTCAGCTCTGCGGCTTTGATCCAGGTGTCATACTCAGGGCCGTAGCCTGCATATCGCACTAAATAGTACTTGACACCTCTGGTGATCTTATCTGAGAGTATATGTGAAATCTCAAACAGTGGTTGCCCTTCTTCGGTGATCATCTGTGGCAGAGGCAAAGGTGCTTGAATTGAGTCATTGTACAGCTCTATTCTGGATACAGGCTGAACCGGGTGAATACGAATGTCGAGATCCCCGAAATTTAACTCATAAGCACGTCCATGGCTGAGCACTTTAGATATGATAAAAATTTGGCCCAATGTATGGCTGCTTAAAGTGTCTGCCTGCCTCTGTCAAACCAGTTTATTGAATAAACTCAGTCCGTAGAAGAACTTTCTGCCCTACTGCAAATTGTCGGGGCGTGTGAGTCTTATTGAATCTGGCTCGGTTGATCTCTGCTGCTCGGGAAATGTTATCTACCGCGTTGGCATGTACAGCCGAGTACTGGTCAAAATGATCTCGAATAGCATTCTGTATTGGAACAGGAGCTTCTGGCGGAATAGTGATTGCCAGATCATGAGGCGAAAGTGGCTGCGCCATCGAGTCGAGATAAAATGGTGTGTAACCAGTCGTAGCAGAAACCGTGTTGTTAATTGCAAACTCCACCAGAGGCAACTTGTCCTCCCACGAATTGGCTGAAGTATCATTGCAACAACACCTGAGGAGAAAAATACTATCTAATCAGTTATAAACCAGAGGATGGTGAATCATGCATCAAACAAAATGAAAAATACCTGAGGATGTCCTCAATGAAGGCATGGCTTCTCTCATTGCTTGCATTCGACTGTGGATGGTGTGAAGACGTCATAGACAATCTCGTACCAGTAGATTTCCACAGTGTTTGCCAGAATGAAGAAGTAAATCTGGGATCTCGATCTGAGATGATGTTCCTCGGAACGGACCATGGAGCTTGAAGATATGCTGCATATATATTGAAGCAGTATGCTGAGCAGTCCAGGTGGCTACTGCCCCGGGATCCTTATCATAGGACCCAAATTGCGTTGGGTCCTTTCACAAGGACCACTTTTTCACGATTTTTTAAAGCATCTTCTTGAGATAAATTGAGGCAACCACCAATAAGGTAGACTAATTATGACCCAAACTAACTTATCCTATGGCTGCTTGGCATACGTATCCAATGTGGCGTGCGTCTATTGGTAGCATAACTGCTAGTAACCCTGAAATTTTCAACGTTGTAGTTTTTCAAATGTTTGAAAACGAGGTATGTAGCTCTTGATTTTTTCACAAACGGAATTTTGAAGCACACGGCGCAGACGCTATGCAATATTGGTGGCACATACCATGGCCGATGATCGGAGGATGTTTGTGCCCGGTGGCATCCCATTTCACGCCGTTATAGGTGTCACAATCCACATATCCCGCCATTTCCTAGGCAAATATTAGGAAATATATGGGTTAATTTTGGCATGGAACAATGTCGGAGATGTGACATTGACTGCGCACATGACGCCTGCAAGCTATCGCCGCATTGCAGTCTTCATATATACACACTAACGTAATTTTTAAGCCCTCTATATACCCAGAATGGACCATAACATGGTGCATATGCACAGTCATACAAGACGAAAGGCGACATTTTGGGCAGTCGATTTAGTGCAATTTTAAAGTTGGGTCATTTTTGCTGCTTCAACCGATATTTTGAGGGTCAAGATGACCTCGGATGGAAGTTTTGACAAGACACTGCAGAAAGAGCAGCTCGAGAACTTGATAACATAGGTCCTGCAATTTTCATAGCACCTTCGAGCAAGCAAATAAAAATGGGTCCTTGTGAAAGGACCCGCCATTTTAATTATTTTTGAGGGGAAACACATATCCAAAGTAACCGCCGCAACCAGGGACATAAATGCAATCACTATGCATTCTCACTTAAAAATAAATTAATTGGGCTCATAAATACTTGACGAAAGCGGTCAAACTATAACTATATTCAATTATTATGCATGGTACGAGCATTATGCGCGGGTCCTTGTGATAGGACCCAAGCTCATGTTGAAGGGAATGAGATGACAGCGATGAGAGAATTGGCACATTACCACAAATATACTGTCGTGCCCATTAGTGGTGATAGGCAGGTCAGTAATCCAGTCAAGAGATACATCAAGCCATTTTGTCTTAGGCACACAATATCGTATATGTGACTGACCATAAGGTTTGTGTCTCCTCGTTTTCTGGCGTTGACACACGGGGCACTCCCGAATGTACTGAATGGCTGCCTTCGTCATTCCTGGCCAATAATATCGGCTACGCAATAAATGAAGCATGCGATTTTTGCCTACATGACCAGAAATAGTGGCTGAGTGGCACTCATGAAGTAGAATGTGGCGAAGCTGTGTGATCTCACCGTCATCTGTAGGAACTTTGGCAGTTGGTGGAATGTAAAGCTGTCTGCCAAAAATGGTCTTGCGATAGATCAATCCCTGAATGAGCTCGAAATTGCTGGCTGACTGTGATGATGTCGTTGATGCCAGTTTAAATAATATAGTCTGTGCAAATGTGTCACGATCATACTGAGATATAATAATGTCGTGAAGCTGATGAGCTGATGATGCAGAAATAAGAGCAATGAATGTAGAATCTGTAGACGGAATGTCTCTTGAATGTGACTCGCCGACGTCTATATGTTGCAGACAATCAGTGAGTTCAAAGAGTGTAGAAATACGGGTAAGTGCATTTGCAACCTTATTCTTCTCGCCAGAAATGTGCTCTATTCGAAAGTTGTACTCGGAGAGCTCATCCAACCACCTCGCCTGTTTGGGGCTTAGTGTGGATTTGGACTGGAAATAAACCAGTGGCTGATGATCTGAGCGAACAATAGTCTCTGGAGCTCCCAGCAAGATGTGGCGAAAGAATCGGAAGCCCTCCACAATGGCAAATAGCTCGATCTCAGGAATAGGCCAGCGTCTCTGTGTATCAGAAAGAGTGACGCTGTGATAGCCACATGGCTTCATACCTTTTCCTTGATCCTGCAATACTACTTGACCAACGTGTGTGCCTGATCCATCGACCTCCATAATAGATGGCAGTTTCTGATCTGGAAGCTGTAGTACTGGAGCATGGCAGATGGCACTTTTGAGATTATCAAATGCCTGCTGCTGCTCGGATTCCCAGACAAACTCTGCATTATCCTTAAGGAGACGATTGAGCGGCTCGGCAATCTTGGAGAACTTTGGTATAAATCTCCTAAACTGGCCGACCATGCCCAAGAATGACCGAAGAGATGACTTGCCATCTTTAGCCATACGGCGTAGAGGCTGTTTACCAACGGTTGGACCATATGACACTGGAGGCTGGATAGCCATGACTGCACTGATTCTGTCTTCGATGATGGATAGGCCTGCCTCTGAGATATGGTGTCCGATAAAATCGATGGATCTGACGAACAACTCAACCTTAGAAGGCCTGATGTAGAACTGATTATCTCTGCAGCGTTGTAAGAACTGTCGAACATGCTTCACGTGGCTGTCAAAATCTGGACTGTACACTATGGTGTCATCCATGAAAATGACCAAGAACCGATCGATGAAGTCAAAAAATGCTCGATTTCCAACACGTAGAGCGGTCGCAGGAGCGTTAGTTAACCCGAAAGGCATCACTGTCCACTCATATGAACCATATCTGGTACGTATTGCTGTCTTGTGGATGTCGTCTGGATGTATGCATGGGTATCTGATGGGAAAACTGATTGAAATCAAATCTGCTAAACCATCGTGCCCCCTTAAGCTGTTCAAGAAGGGTATCGTGAGGTGGCAATGGATACGTGTCCTTTATGGTGATGTTATTAAGGGCTCGATAATCACAGCACATCCTCCACTTCCCCCCTGGCTTAGGAGCGAAAATGATTGGACACCCATATGGTGATGATGATGGACGAAGGATACCCAGTTCGACATATTTGATGATCTGTCGTTTGAGCTCCTCCATCATAGGCACTGGAATAGTACGAACTGGCTGTGATGGTGGCTTATGCCCAGGTTCAATGTTGATGCGATGATATCCACCTTCAAACCGTTCTGGCCTATGGCCAGCTGGAAGATCCTCCTGGAAAATATCTGAAAAGTCTTCTCTGATTAGATCACGTGCTGCTGTGACCTTTGGGTCTTCCATAGTGGTGTCTGAGTCTGCTGCTGCCATGACCAATTCACCATCGACCTCTGAGAGAAAAAAGAGATAAGCTACGGCTTCTTCAGCCGACCCACTGGATCGTATACGTCGTAGGTGCTTCCTCATAGTGGTGGCACTGACCAATTCCATTTCAGGAAGGTCATCTGAATCTGGAGTCTGTTCAACTCTGGACAGAACTGTACGAACACTGGAACCTGATGAGTGTTTCCTGGTGATCGTCATATTCTTGGACTGGAAGTCAATGTGTGGGTTCCTTCTTTCCAACCAATCCTGTCCCAGGATGACTGTGAAGGGTTTCATGTCAATGATATAGAAATCTTCTGTATCCTTATACTTACCCAGCGTGAATGTAGCATTGGGAAGATAGGATGTACAGGGTAATTGGCTTCCTCCAGCCAATCCCACTGAGAATGATGATGAGTCTGTTGGTGATATACCAAGCTGAGAAGCGAACTGTCTGTCGATAAATGACGATGTAGCTCCTGGATCTACCAAAATGTGAGTACTCTGTCCATATACTTTCCCTTTGTACAACAACAGCTTCTTCTGTGATTTCAGCTGTGCTGTCTGTGATTGCATATGTGCGATGTGTTCTGAGGGAGTATCCATCTGCTGGAACTGTAGTGTCAGACTGGAAATGACTTCTTCTGAGATACTCTCAACCCGGCCACTTGCTTCAGTGGCAGTTTCAGGCTGATTTATCCTCGAGGTGCCCTCATCACTGGTACCTGTGCAGTACCCGGAGAGTTTCCCTGAGGAGCTGGAGCTGATGCTGGAGCTGGAGCTGGAGCTGGGGCTGCAATTGCTGCATTGATGCTCTGCTGATTCTGTAGCTCCTTAACCAGGGTGTTGACTGTTTTTAGGAGTTTGTTGGACTCACTTTTGCCACCCTGATTATTCTGTTGCTGCTGTCCTTTGTATGGATTCTGAGCTGGAGGATTGCCGTTTATGGGTTTCCCTTCTGGTGTCTTGGTGGAAAAGCAATCCTTTGTGACGTGATTGGTACGACCACAACGTTGACAAGGCTGGGAAGGAGATGATACTGATCCCTTTCCTTTTCCTTTTCCCTTGCCTTTTCCTTTGCCTTTTCCTTTATTCCTCTGGGAATTCTGGTTGGCATTCTGATTCTGATTGCCTCGATTCTGATTGGATCTGTCATATGGCTTATTGCCACGGCCCTTGTCCTTGTCTTTCCTGACTGGGCCTCCTGACTGTTCCTTCTGTCCCCTATAGTGAAGGGCCTCTGCCTGCTTCGAATGAACTACATAATTCAAATCGAGCAGAACTTGTGTGGTCTGTGGCCACGACAAGTTATTCCTTTCATCCTCTGTCAGAAATCTGAGATGAAACTGTTTCCGAAAGTCTGATTCCATGTTACTGATGAATCCGTCCTTGATCAAGACATCATCCAAATCAACTGATGCTAGAGAAGCCAGTGATGTGAATGTACGTAGGTAATCTGCAAAAGTCTGGTTACCCTGCTGCAGTGCCATAAGATGCTTTTTGGCAACTGATCGCTTGTGGGGATTTCTGAACTGCCTGAGGAATGTATTCCTGACATCTGCATACGTGGCATCTGGTGTTTTAGCCACGACCTGAAAGTAGTGTATGTCATTATTCTGAATGAACGTGAGGAAGACTGTGATGAGATCCTTATCTGGTGCACCTGGATATGTAAACTGAAAATATCTGTCTACTGTATCCATCCAAACCTCCGCATCCTGTCCGACTTTCCTCCTTCGGTGGATTCATTTTCACCTTAGGGACAATTGCGGCTGGAATTAATGCTGCGGTGGCCTGACCATCATCTGGATCTGTAAATGCAGGCGGGGGATTATCCTCTGATTAATCCTCATCTGGTTCCTTAGGCTCAGTCTCTGGATCTCTATACCGACTCATGTCTGTCTTCATTCTGCTGATGGCATCGAAATATCCTATCTGATCATACCGGGTCTGTGTGTCAGCATAACCCTTTAACCATGAAGGTATTTTGAATCTGCTGAAATGATCATAAGAGCCCAGAATGCCAAAGTACCAGTTATTAGGATCGATGTCGATAGGTGGTATATCTGCTGGTTCTTCTGCCATCTAAAATAAAACACCACACCAACAAAACCTTCAAAATGGATGTGTGTGTGTGAGATATATATATATACATATACATATCTATATATTGTACATGTATTAATTTTGTACATTGATATAATGAGGTGAAGTATATATATGGTTCCACCTTCTTCCCCCCTCAAGGAGGTGTGAACTCCACAGGCAGTTGTCAAGTGCCTATTACCTCATCAAGCAGCATGCAATTCCCATAGGAAGCAGCTGTACAGTCATTGGGTTGTTGCCCGATATATTGGTCATGAATGTGCTGATTTCAGCATGACCAAATGCCAAACACAGACTCACAGAGTGTTTCACTATTATATAGTGGCATTTTAGGGTGTGTATGGTTACTGTGACCCTCATCACCTACAGTGACATTAGGGTGTTACATGGTATCAGTAACACTTAATTATATCAAATTTAAGCAGTATGAACATTTCCTGAAGGAATTAAAGCAAAACTGTATTTGATATGTCACTGTTTATAACGTGATAACTGCGAGGTACGTTACACCCCCTAGTTTTTACACACGATTATTGGGGTGTTACAGGGTGTTACAAGTGCTTACAATTTTTGCATATACCATTGATAGGTAAAAAATTGGATGAGCAAAAAAAATCAGACCATAATTTTCATTTTGAAATCATGCGTGTGAGATTTTTACCCATTTTCACCACTTTTTGACATATGTGTCAGTGTGTGTGTGTGCACTAGGTGTATACTGCAATGTATACAGCCATTACACCTCTGTAATATATCTCAACTAAATACATGAAATGGAATTTGACATTTTTCATGTTGGTTTGTGAAGATATACATATGGTCAATTTTTGGTACATTGGGTTTTGCTGATTAAAACCCATGATAAGTGGACCAAACCCCAATGATATATATATATATAGGTGTATCAACTTTTAAGTGCAGTCACTTAAGTGATAATTGTCAGTAACCTATCATCTACTTGGGCATATGACAGTGCACTGAAAGAGTATCAAAGTGATCTCTTCAGATTCTAAGTAAATTAGAACAAAGCTTGATAAATGAATCAAAGCAGTGTTACACACACATGTGTGTGTGTGTTGTCTATAACAACCTCTATCAGATGTCAATATAATTACTGATCTGAGAGTTACATGCATTTGAACTGATCAATACTGTATCAATTGTCAGAATGCAATGTAGGAGTTGGTGTTGCTCCAGCGATAGCAAAGGTATGGACAGTGTTCAGCAGTTACCAGCTGTATTTTGAACACCGTATACTGCCTTCGGGTCTGGAGATATTCTCCATCCAGCCCTACAGCATGTGGTATTATCCTGTTTACCATAACTATCGCCATCACTGACATCCAACACGCACATGTGTTTGTTGGATGGTATCTACATTATCATAGACATGGTTGATATATAGTTGATCATTTCACTTACTGAATCAGTGAATGTCAACATAGTGTCAGTGATTGTGCATTATGCAGGTACTTGCTGATTTAGTACACTAAAGCAAATTGATTTATCATATAAGATGATCTGTATACCAATGGACAGCATGTAGCTAACATGATATATATCAATTTGGTTAGTAGGTTGTAATCCTGCATATCTCATCATGGTGAATGACGAGTTGATTGATATATTTCACACATGGCTCCAGTGAGTATTCCTTTCATTGATCAACAGTAGAACAGTATCCCATCCCAAATCCTACGTCAGGAAATAATGAGCTAATTACTGTCTTAACGATCATGATCGGCACCTTATACCAAGTGGGTTCGTTTATAGTTTACACTTGCACAGCAGGCATGCTATTTAATATATTGATGCGACATCTGGTATGTATGTAAGATGTGCATATCTACAGTGTAACATGGTTGTATTGCTTATTCAACCCCCGGTTCCATAGGGTACAAGCCTATGGTCGGTTAGGCGCGGACAAACAGTCACCAAGTCGATCGACAGAACTATACGGTGATTTAAAGTAAGCCCTTACTTTTTAAATTTGCAATACTTCCATGATGCACTGTTATATATGCCTATGTATGCCAACTGTTATCGTGATCAAGTTGGATGTATACATGTGTGCATATATGTCAAACATTTATGATCAAACTGATAATTATAACAGTATGAATGGTGCATATGTCGCAGTATAACATGGTGGTATTGTGCTGCATGGTATTGCTGCATGGTATTGTGATGCATGGTATTGCTGCATGGTATTGTGATGCATGGTGTTGCTGCATAGTATTGTGCTGCATGGTACGTTGCTGCATGTATGGTGTATGCTACATAGTACATACACATATGACTGCACAACATCAATATTCATACGATGTTATATTATGTGTCCGATTGCAAACTTTGTATGTACATTTGCCAGTAATTGAACAAACATCATCTCTGTATGCTATGTGCGCGCGTCACAGATATTGAATAGCGTGCTGCATGTTGATGTATACGAATTATGCGCCCTCATCGCGCGTCCCCTGAGCATGATGAAATCATAGCAGGTGCGCATATCCTGACGAGCTAAATCATCGTATATGCGCGTCGACGAGCGATTTTTGCAAACCATTTGCAATAACGAAATTTTTATGTGCGTGCGCTGCACTGAACGATTAGTGCGGATAGCGAATCATCACTGTCGCTGATGTATGTCGCTGCGGATAGTGAACATTTCTGTCGCCGGTATGTGTCGCATGGTACGAATGCCATCGCGCGTACGGATCATACATATTGATGATGATTTAATCATTCGCGCGTCCGTATGTCGCATATCGTACCAACCCTGCGAATGATAACAGCATGTATGTGCGATCTGTATACAGTGAGCACACCTTGTCGCTGTTATTTTCTGACGATATTTATGCGAGCGATTGCGAATGCGTTCGCGACGGTAATTCCTCGCGCACTCCGTTCGCTGTTGATTCTGCAGCGGATGTTATTATTCGATATATGGTCGTATATGTGCGATCGCTGTCGCCTGTATGTATGCGCGAACCTGTTACATACACAATATACAATATATATCTATTGCTGCACTGCACACACTTATGTGTCCTCGTTCGTCGCGTGGACGAGTAGAATACCAATGTCAAGGTTGTATATTAAACCTTTCAGACTATGCGGCTGCTATTGAACAGTAGCAACTCGCAACAAGTATTGGTGGGTATGAGTGCAGTCTGGTATCCAGAATCTACTGCTTGAGCTCAATGCTCTCTCATATACCTCAATGTCCTCACGCTTCATAAGCGTTACCACCATCGGGTTGTGAACCCGAGAACATTGGGCGAACTAACAGTATCGGCTGATCGAATTAGCCATATGATACCCGCATGGTGTTCAATTCATGCTTGAAGCGAAGACGCGTCCTCTCAGAACAGTTTGTTCTTCAAGAACGTGTCTTGCTTCATCATCGAGATGCCGTACTCGGCCTCTCGATGACAGATGTCACTCATGGTGAGTGGATGACAGATATTATGACTGTACATGTCATAGTCGACCGTACTGACAATACTCGACGACTGTATGTCATTATAACATATGACATGACATGACATGACATGACATGGTATGACATGTATGACAGGTATGACACGTATGACATGTATGACACATATGTCATCGGTCATATCCCTGACAGATTACTTCGCAACAGCGGCTAATGTTCGGGGATGCCCCAAAATGCGATTTTGCTCAAGACTGCCAGAGAAAGAAGCTTGTGGCACCAATGTCTTTGCATATCCACTAGCGGGACTGAACGGTTATGCTAACCCGCCTTTTGCATTAATGGGACCGTTCATTATGTATCTAAAAGAACAGAAAGCGTCAGCCTCTGTGGTTGCTCCACAATGGGATGGTTTCTCCCCGGATGGGTTCTGGTGGACTGCGTATAATAAACTGTGCAAACAGAAGTTCAGAATCGCTGAAGCAGGAGAAGTCTGTTTCAAACAGCTTAGAAATGGAAAATGGGTAGAGGCAGGCCCGCTCCCGTGGGCGGTCTGGATTTTTAGATTCGATTTCTCTTAAGAGTATTTCGTATTAAAAAACAATAAATTATGTAATATATTAAAAGCCTTCCGGCGGAAACCGTTTGTCTTGAAAAATAAATTGTTGTGGGCACCGGTAACCTTCGGGGGAGGGGGGCCAATGTGAGGTTGACAGGGTGGTGGCAAGAGCCTGTTGAGGAAAGCCCCGGACTGGGCCGCTATACAACTAAGAACGAAAGAGCTTCAGGAAGCAAGGGCCCGAGATGTGTACCAATCGGCCAAACTCCGGAATTTGCGGGCCCTAGAGGAATTCTTGGCTTG
>LGRX02017949.1:0-38855 GCA_001247695.2 Cymbomonas tetramitiformis
CACACCCCCTTATGGTCGCGTGTCAGAGGAGCTATCCTCACACCGCATAAAACATTTTCAAGGGGCCCAACCCACATGCGCTCACGGTCTGCCGCACCAACCCCAAACAACCGCATACATCCTACAGGGCACACCCCCTCGTTCCGGTCGCGTGTCGGAGGAGCTGTCCTCACACCGCACCATGCAAATTCAGTGTGCCCTACCCACTTACGCCCACGGTCTGCCGCACCAACCCCAAACAACCGCATAGATCCTACAGGGCACACCCCCTCGTTCCGGTCGCGTGTCAGAGGAGTTGTCCTCACACCGCACCATACATATTCAATGTGCCCTACCCATTTACGCCCACGGTCTGCCGCACCAACCCAAAACAACTGCATAGATCCTACAAGGCACACCCCCTTCGTTCCGGTCGCGTGTTAGAGGAGTTGTCCTCACACCGCACCATATATATATTCAGTGTGCCCTACCCACATGCGCCCACGGTCTGCCGCACCGACCCAAAACAACCACATACAGCCTACTGGCCACATCCCCTTCTTCTGGTCGCGTGTCAGAGGAGTTGTCCTCACACCGCACCAAACATATTCAAGGGGCCCAACCCATATGCGCCCATGCTCGGTGCGCCACACCTTTGCATCGATCGTTTCTCCCCGTGAACCGGACATATACGCGATACATAAATGGATAGATGTATAGATATGTTTTACTATCACCCCATACCAAACCACTACATATCTACAAGTGGAGCCACGGGTCCGGGGGCGCGCCTCGAGCCTTGAATCACAAGGACACGCGCACGCCACTCCTAACCCACCGGCTATAATCCACTTCCACCCCAAACGAAAATGACATGCTACAATTAGCCACGGGTACAGGGGGGCGCGCCTCGAGCCTTGAATCAGGACTCGCGCACGCCGCTCCCGACCCACCGGCACCTTGTCCCTACGGTTGTAAATAACTTATAGCAATTTATAATAACTTATAACACCGTGGCCAACAAGTAACAACTTATAACACCACGTAGTCACCACGGCGCGGACATTGCAAGTGATGCACAACCACTATGGGCATCGCAACTTTGCCCCTACTGAGCTACAAGCTACGGTTTTTTGCCCTCCCGGCAGGCGCGGGGGGGCTGCTCGGGCGCCAGATACCTGTTCACTGGCGGTTGACAGGGAGCTCGGGGCCTCCCCCGTTGAGAGGCTCGGCATCCCTCCGCACAATCCACTGCTGGAGCTCCGCCTTTGCTTGAGTCTTGTAAGAGTCTTGTACCTATGGGCATCCAACCAAGATGTTAGAACTCAAAGACTAAAGAAATGGAAAGGTCAAGGAGAGGGAAAAAAGGAATAGAAGCATACCTTTAGTGTGTGGCATCTCGGGTTTTTACCGAGATCTCCAAACCGCATGTTTGGCGCTCTGTTTGAGCTAATGCCACTATCGCAATGCAAACTGAAAAATTGTGTCGCCTAAAAGATAGGGTTGCCAAGTGTTCCCTAATCTTTTCGAAGAGATACTCAAATCAAACAAACATGGGGTCTAATCCACGTGAATTTTCGCGAGGAGAACGCTCGTGAGGTCGAAATATTCCTTTGAATAGCGGGTTTTCCGCTATTAAAGGGTCTGAAAACCTGCGAATCTTTCAAAAAGGAGAGGGTTAGTACAACGCGTGAAAAAACAAGCTTCTATTGTGTGGCATCTCGGGTTTCAACCGAGATCTTCAAACCGCAGGTTTGACGCTCTGTTTGAGCTAATGCCACTATCGCAATGCAAACTGAAAAAATCTGTCGCCAAAAACACAGGGTTGCCAAGTGTTCCCCAATCTTTTCGAAGAGATACTCAAATCAAACAAACATGGGCTCTACTCCACGTGAATTTTCGCGAGGAGAACGCTCGTGAGGTCGAAATAGTTCTTTGAATAGCGGGTTTTCCGCTATTAAAGGGCCCGAAAACCTGCGAATCTTTCAAAAAGGAGAGGGTTAGTACAACGCGTGAAAAAACAAGCTTCTATTGTGTGGCATCTCGGGTTTCAACCGAGATCTTCAAACCGCAGGTTTGACGCTCTGTTTGAGCTAATGCCACTATCGCAATGCAAACTGAAAAATTCTGTCGCCTAGAACATAGGGTTGCTAAGTGTTCCCCAATCTTTTCGAAGAGATACTCAAATCAAACAAACATGGGCTCTACTCCACGTGAATTTTCGCGAGGAGAACGCTCGTGAGGTCGAAATAGTTCTTTGAATAGCGGGGTTTCCGCTATTAAAGGGCCTGAAAACCTGCGAATCTTTCAAAAAGGAGAGGGTTAGTACAACGCGTGAAAAAAAACAAGCTTCTATTGTGTGGCATCTCGGGTTTCAACCGAGATCTCCAAACCGCAGGTTTGGCACTCTGTTTGAGCTAATGCCACTATCGCAATGCAAACTGAAAAATTCTGTCGCCAAAAACATAGGGTTGCCAAGTGTTCCCCAATCTTTTCGAAAATTTGACCAAATGAAGTGATGTAAATATCATCATGTGGTGGTTTTCCGCGAGGAGAACGCCGGTAAAGTCCAAAACGCCGTTAGAGTAGCGGTTTTCCCGCTTGCAAAGGGGCTACCGATCTGTGATTTTGTAAAGAAGAGAAAGCTCGAGTGCAAACGCGTTTGTTTAAGCGTAGCTACAAAAATGGCATGTTACCATATAATATAATGGAAATAAATGACTATTCTACTCTAAGAAAATCGAAGAGCGCCATGTCGTTGAAACTTCCCAAAGCCAAAAAGCGTTCCAAGCGCGAGCGTAAATCTCTTCAAGAACGGCCCAGTGAGGTTGACCAAGTCAAATTTTGAACTTGCAACTTCTCAACTGTGTCACGCCGCAAATTTGAAGTATTTCATAATCGATATGGATATAAATGTTGAACCTCATCGTAGGCCACGATCGATGACATGACATCACCCGTCTGCGTGACTGCGTCCATCGCACGAACACCCATCACATGGTTTATTATACGCTTATACCACCACCGATCAGTGATCCGCTGATGTGTATAATTACTCATCGTCGACTGCCAGACAAATCTTTGGCCTTTTACAAACCCAGCCTCTCCGAGTCATATCTCCTGGCATCGCGCCAGTCATTCTGGGGCTCTCGCGTGAACCCTTGGGGCCTCCTGAAGCGGGCTTGGTGACATTCCTATGTCATCGGGTATATAATTCTACCGATTTATACCGACTTAAGCAAACTTAAGCAAACTTAAGCGAACTTAAGAAAACTTAAGCAAACTTAAGCAAACTTAAGCAAAAACCTTGTTCTAGTGTGGGACGTAAGCCTTGTGCTTCAGGAAATATTTTAAATAAGATATGAGTATCAAGAATCTGAAGTTTCAGTTGTTGGGTCGAACGCATTACTCTAAACTGTCCTTGTGTTGTGGGTTTTGTATTCAAACCCA
Organism: Cymbomonas tetramitiformis; assembly: GCA_001247695.2. Taxonomy (NCBI): domain Eukaryota; kingdom Viridiplantae; phylum Chlorophyta; class Pyramimonadophyceae; order Pyramimonadales; family Pyramimonadaceae; genus Cymbomonas; species Cymbomonas tetramitiformis. The sequence goes on from LGRX02017949.1 coordinate 3,430, forward strand.
AACCCAAACCCAAGATGAGTGAAATAAATCGGCAGTTCCGGTGCGCGTAAGCTTATGAAACTCTTCAGATATATTCGCAATAGTCCTGGTAATATGATATTAGAAGCACGCCCTCTGATGTTAAGTACTGATTTAGTGATCTCAATTCTTCTTTCGGGAGAAAAATTTGTTCAAACCCTACCATGTTTAATAAATTCTAAACAGCCGAGGGGTTGCCGACCGTTTTAGCCTATGAAACTTCGTAAGTAGTTTCGAGAGAATCTAATAACTAACATATATCTGGCACAAAGGCAGCGGGTTGGGTCTGAATACATTCAAAGCTGTATTTAAACCCGGCGGTTTGGCTATCGGAAACGCGGATGCTGAACAACCGCGTTTCCGATAAAGCGAACCGCTGCCCTTCTAAAAGTCTACACGACTTTAATATGCATACGTGATATGAAATATGTGCAGATGCTGTGCATATTATGGCCTCGCAGGGCATGCGTGGAGTCCTCTGACTCGATTTCCCATACCCCATGACCCCCTCTCGCTAAACGTGCAGCAGTTCCTAATTTCTGCACGGATCTTGCCCATGAAAAAAATATGTTGTTCCCAACACACCTTAGAATCATAATGCACAGTTTTATTGCGTTCGGCATACCGCAATATACCGAAAACAATAGCCGCTGCACGCTGACTCACGGGGTGGGAGGAGAACGAACATATTGAAAAACAATCACTCAGTATTTCGACTTTGTTCCCACGCATGCAGATCTTTTCCGACCGCAACTGTGACGTGAGGTACGACACGTCATCATTTTCGGAGATGAGGTTGACAATATAATTTTGGTTTCGACTGATGACGCGTACTTTACATCGCAGACATTGCATTGGCTAAACTTTATGAACGATGATTTCATTGGTTCAAGACGGTTGACCTGGCATGTTCCCCGACCCCTTCCCGAAGCGTATCGCGATACTGACGGGAAACTAAAGGGGTCAACATCTCCGTAAGATTCTGCAAAACTTGGTCATTTGACGTGAAAGGACTCGTGAAGAGCTGAGATATGCATCGGAGACGTTTCGTGACGTTTCGCGACATGTCGCGATACTAAAATCGATCATAGGAATGTTGTGGAATGGCGTGGGGGTTCAGCAATCCATCTGGGTAGGAGTTCCTCGGTCGCACCGCTTGACAGATAGCACAAGAGGAAACCCAGCGCCCCACATCTCAGCTCCTTTCCACCAAAAGCGTCGCAGTACGCGTTCCAGAGTCTTGTCCCGTCCAGTATGTCCAGCTGAAGCAGACGCGTGTGCTTCCTGCAGCACCGCCTCACGAAGCGGTGAATCTGCTCCCATGACCAACTGATAGCGTCCCGCGCTGACCCTCCACAAGACCTTTCCCACCACACAGAAGTCACGAGTGCGTTGATGCGGAGCTTCTTGGATTTCCTTCATCAAAGTCTGCAGTGGACCAGATTGCACATACTCCGTGTCGCAAACGCGTGCATATGATGGTACGAACATTCTCGGAATCGAGCAAGCTTAACACTCGCGGCTGGTCATAAGTTCGTCATTAACATTCACTGGTGCTGGTAACTGTTCAAGCAATTCTCAACACAGCACAAGATCGTAGAGCTACAAAATTTTAAAATCCTGATATTCTGAGATCGAACGCTGAGCTCTTACATGCAAGCCCAGATTTCCAACATGAAAAAGTATGAAAACAGCAGTAAAGTATATCCGTCAAAATTGATATTATAACCACAAAATACGAATTATTGTGTACAAAAGCTGTGAGCAGAACTGTCTTAGCACTCTAGCACTGGCACGCGAACAGCCACCTAGTACTTGCGAAGCAAAACAATAATGAGTCCACTAGCCTGACCTCCGGTCAGAGTCTACTTATATCTCAATGCTCTGTCACATTTCCCAAAACTGTAACGGGTTCTAGCCCTTAAATCTTCATCTGGCCAATGGAAAGTCATTATTCCATGCCAGCTCTAACAATGTTACCGTTTACCGCATTCTGACTGACACGTCAGCGGCAAAGGAGTCACTGCCATCTTCATCTTATCATTCCCTGGTCATTCGATAGTGACCATATCTTTTCTGGCAAGTCTGCATCTCTCAGATGGTCATCTTCACAAAGCCTGTCATGCTGTCACCACTGTCATGCGTGTCACCAGCTGAACAAACCCGGCGCGGTACCATGAGAAGCCGGCGTTTGCTACAGCTGTCGCAAACGCGTGCATATGATGGTACGAACATTCTCGGAATCGAGCAAGCTTAACACTCGCGGCTGGTCATAAGTTCGTCATTAACATTCACTGGTGCTGGTAACTGTTCAAGCAATTCTCAACACAGCACAAGATCGTAGAGCTACAAAATTTTAAAATCCTGATATTCTGAGATCGAACGCTGAGCTCTTACATGCAAGCCCAGATTTCCAACATCCCCCATCTGTAGCTGCTGCATGCAGTAGCACAGACTCAAATATGGGCTTGTTCAGCATACTGGGTCGTATCACCATCTGCCATGAACTTACCCAAACTGAAAGTGAACATACCAATGCCTTCACCTTCTCCACCCTGTAACATTCTGGCTCTGACCAGCGGATTCTTGAACACCAAGACCCACATACACCTGCGGCCGATAGGTCCATGCTCCAAATGCCCAATCACATGCAAGCGTCCAGTCTGACTCAATCGTCTGAAGTACGCGGCTCTGCTCTCGGTCATGTCTGTCAAGTAGTAAGATGGAACATGGACACATGCCACCACACGACTGGCCATAACTGCCAATGGAAACGCGATATCCAGCGCTGCAAACCAAGGCGAAGTCACCACTGCGTCACAGACACCATACTTCTCCTTCCATATGCGATAGTTACCTGGCTGAAGTGCGTCATGCGCCTCAGACCAACCCAACTGAGAGTTCCAGTCATTATTCATAAATCTCAACTGCGGCCATTGCTCCACCATCACCTCACTGATGACCCCAGTACCTGCCCATGGGTCCCACACGCCATCGACGGACTTCCAGTCCACCTCTGTCGCCAAACGCCTCACCTCGGAGGGCACTGTGATGACCAGTTCAAGCCCCCACTGCAGTGCGCTAGCTTCTCTCACCTGAGCCTTGGTCATGTGTCTCAATTCTCCTCGTCTTTCGACTTCTTCTTCAACCAACGCAGGCACAAGAGGTGCATCCCTCAGCTGCCTTGCCATGGCCTTCTGTTCCCGATATTTCTTGCTCAGCACCGTGCGATGCCCCTCATTCCAGTGCCCTGGCATGAAGATCTGCACGGCCTCAGAGAGCTTGTCCTGTCTTCCCCAATCAATCTGATCTGGCATGCCCAAGAACATGTCCTTCTCTTTCAACAACATCTCCCTTGATGAGATAGCGTGCCATGGCTGAAATTTATCTCCCTTCACCACACGACGGGGACCCACGTCTGCTGGCAGCAGGCGCATCTCCGCAGACAGCTTCTCGTTCAATTGCTGCTCCTTCATGCCCAGTCTGTCCTCTAGGACACCAGAGCTCTCGTCTTCCTGGGTCTGCACCTCAGCGTTGGCGGCTTGCATCCCCGTGCCTGAGCACCTGGGACATAGCCACTCGCCTTCTGGTACTCCATCCAGTGCTGGGGTCAGACACCACAAGTGGCACCCCCTGTTGCATGCGTCGCACAACAACATCTCTGCTTCCCCATCAGTCTTCCTGCACGCTTCACATGCTAGGTGCTTGCTGGGAACGGCTGCACTGCGGTCATACTGGTCCTTCACCTGTAGGTGACATGGCGCGATGCTCTGCACGGTGCTCTTCTCTCTTAACTTGGTGGCGTCCTCAAGCACCACCACGCCATCTCGCTGTATCTTGACCAGCTTCAGAATGGCGGATTTGGTCGCGACTTCCATGCCGCTGCGAGGCTTCTGCCTGATGTAGACGAAATCGCCCACCTTAAACTGGTGTAGACTAGGCTCATAGCCCCCACCCCTTCTCCCTTCATAATGTAATGTATCACGATGCTGTGCGACCTCCAGGCTGCAACCAGCGTGTACCATCAGTCGCCTCACCACCTGTGCTCTCCGGTGGAGGTCCTTGACTCTGGCATCCTTCTCATCTTCAACCTCAGCACCGAAATCTATGCTGGGTGCCTGCTTCAAGTCAGGCGGCACTACTGCCTCTTGGGCAAACAACATGGTGAACGGCGCCACCCCCGTGGACTCCTGGCGTGCTGCATTATAACTCAGCACCAGTGGCCAGAGCTGCTCATCCCACTCATAATCGAGACCCTTCTCCAAGGCAAGCTTCTTGAAGCAAAACTTCATAGTGCGCACCACTCGCTCGGTCAGCCCATTGCCTTCTGGTGAGTCTGGCGAGGTTACTCGTCGGTCGATCAGGCAGTCTCTGCACAGCTGCTTGAACTCGCCCTCGAACTCCTTACCTCCATCCACCAGGCACTCTGCTGGCGCACCAAACACAGCCAAGACATGACTGCGAAATGCCGCTGCGATGGTGCCTGCCTCCTTGTCGGGAATGGGTACACAGACTATGAACCTGGTGTAGTGCTCGGTCACGATGAGCACTCGGTTGTTGCCAGACTTGGTCTCTCTCCTCGAAGGCCATGCCAAATCCAGCGACCAGCGATACATGAACGACACAATCTCGAGGGGGGATAAACATGCCTCCTCTCTCGCATAATGAGTTTTCACACGCTGACAGGTTTCACACTGAGTGACCACAGCCTCCACGTCCTTCTTCAAATCGGCCCACCAATGGCGCTGCCACAAAAGATGCTGCGTACGCCTTATGCCCCAATGTCCAGTTCTGGAGTGGTATTCCTTAACCAACGCGAGACGGTCAGCAGGCTTAGGTATTCTCACCTCCTTGCCCGACAGCGTGACCATGTAGATCTCGTCCGTAGCCTCATCCCATCGATGTCGTGCTGCTCGTCTCCTCACTCGACGAACTTCCTCTTCTGGCAACCTCACTCTGCCATTGGACTTCAACCATCTGAGGCACCATGCATCATCGTGTACATCTCGATGCTTGTCACGGTCTTCCTGCTGCTCGGCCACGCTGGCCATCAGGTCCTCGAATCTGGTGGTGCACGCCAACCTGGGGAGCCTCATCTCTGAATCTTTGGCAGGCGGACTCCAAGCAGGCACATTCACGCGCGCTGCTGGGGTTGCGCCCTCCTTCACGAAGTGGTTCTCATGCCTCTGACGATACTGCGCCACAGTGTAGAGCTGCCACTCCTTCTTCTTCTTCTTCTTCTTCTTCTTCTTGGTTCCAGCCTTCTGTCGCTGAGCCCCAATTCCTTCTGCACCTTTCTGCCCTTGCGAGCACATTACCTGCAGCTTCTCCTCCCAGTCACGGTGAGTCATAGTCTTCGCCACCTGCTGAGTATATGCATTCGAATTCTCAACCCATTCCGCCAGCAAAGCTTGCCTCTGCTGAAGGTCCGACCTCTCGTGGTCTGCCCAGTTGTTGTCTACAACGATGGGCTGTCCTGGGGAATTATCTGCCTCTGGGGATTCCTCGCTGTGAGGGAGCCCCTTCCTGCTCGCTTCTGCGACCGCCATCAGCAGCTCCATTGCCCTGCGATCCATGGCCAGGCCCAGAATGCTTGCCAATTCTACGTCGTTCAGGCCATCGGCCATGCGTAGCTCACTTGCGCTGTAGCCCATGGCTCGCGCCTTCTCGTCGAGGTTCACTTCTCGAGATTCTTCCCCGGCGTCTTCATCGTCCTGGTTGCGCACCACGGTGCCCATCCTCGCTCTTCTGAACGCTCTTGACCCTTGCGTCGCCATGATGGTGGGAAGTGCCCTCAATGGTTCTCCCACCACGTTCACCACGTAGTGAGGCGAGCGGTCTGTCCTTATCACTGGCCTGGGATGCCAGCCCTTGCATAGGATTGACGACACGATTCGTCCTTCTGGTCTCACCACCTTGCTCATGACGGAGCGAAACTGGTGGCTCTGGAACAAGTTGCTCCAATACGCTCGCAATCGGTGTGCGTAAGCGCCTGCTTGTGCTGCATCAAAGGACACTGGTCGGCCAATGACACTGGCAATGTACGGGAACACCTCGTCCCTGATCTTGGTTCCGGGTCTGTGTGACAACGGAGAAACGTTCTCCAGGATATAGCCTGGAGGCCTCTGCCGCTGCAGCTGCTGGAGTGTGGACAGAAGCCTGACCACTTCATAAAATAATTTGCTGTGCCTGCCATCCAGGCCTGTGAGTGTTCCAGCAGGGGAGAGATCCTGGCATGGGAACCCACATACCATGACCCACCGGCGTCCTTGAAGAGCTCCTGCTCGTATGAAGTCGGCACTGGTGGTGTCGTGCGGATCTTGGGGTAGAGCCCCAAACTCTATTGCACGGGGCGAAATGAGGTCAGGATATCGTCTTAGCAACGCCGTGCACCTGGCCCTGGCAACTGTCCGACTGCTCGGGGATATGTCCTGATACACGTAGCGATCCACCTTCATCCCACTGCGGAGCAACATCTCTAGGCCAGCACAGAGGCCTCCACATGGCTCGTAGCACACCACACCTTCCTCCCGAGCTTGCGAGAAGAACTGCCTGCCCAGCACCCTAGTGTCCACCTTCTCGGGCTTTAAGATGCGCTCGCCTTCAAAGTACTCATTGCTGTACACAGCGGGGCTTCCCTCGCCGTGCGTGCCTCGCGTAGGCCTCACCAAGCTCAGCGCCTTCCAGGCTGCTCTGGCTAGCCTCCCAGAGTCGGTCACCAACTTGGGTGAGTCAGTGTCAAACATGTCCCCATGTTTGCACTCCAATTCCTCGTGGTAGGGCAAGTCGAATAAACGATGCACTGGCCCCGTGCCCAGCTGCTCCACGGCAGCCATCCTGCAGTAGTTGGCAACCTGCACCTCTGGCGTGGCCTCTTCCCCTGGGGAAGCAACTCCAGCCAACATAACGCACAAGTGGTCACAGAAGTCCTTCGTGTGAACTTCCCCCACGCCTGCGTGAAACGCGGTCACCTTCTCCCTCTCATGCCTTGCCCCAGTCTCGTCTGTCGTGGACGGTAGTGGGTAGCGAGACGGCACGTCAGCGTTGCTGTTCTTGGCTCCTGGGCGATACTGCACCGTGAAGTCGAACTCCTGCAAGCTGATTGCCCAGCGTAGGTGTTGCCCTTGGAGATCGGCCTTCTCCATTAGGGTGGTGAGCGGTGAGTGGTCGGTCACCAACGTGAAGTGAACTCCATGCAAGTACTGCCTCAGTGTGCGCACTGCCCACACCACTGCGAGCATCTCCCCTTTGAAGCTGGCGTACTGTCTCTCCGTCTTACTCGGGGATCGGCTGATTGCCATGCAGATGTACTCCTTCCCATCATCGTCCTTCTGGCCCAACACTGCGCCAATGCCATAGGTGCTCCAATCGGTGTACAATATGAGGGGTCTGTCATAATCGATAGGCCTCAGGCATCTCCCAGAACAGAGAGCATCCTTCAGGTCTTGAAGTGCTTGATCTTGCTCCTTCCCCCAGGCTCCCTTGATGTCAGTGACCTCCTTCTTGAGCAGGTCATTGAGAGGGCGGGCCATCTCAGAGTAGTTCGGCCCCCCCTGGCTCACCCACCAGGCCCTTGTAGTAGTTCATCATGCCCAAGATCGAGCGGAGCCCAGTCTTGTCCTGGGGGCTTGGAAGCTCCTGGATGGCCTTACATTTAGCTTCTTGCGCGCCAATGGAGTTGTGACCAATGCGGTAGCCCAGAAAGTCCACCGTGGCTGCACCAAAGGTACTCTTGCCTGCATGCAAACGGATGCCAGCGTCCCCCAAGGTGCGCATACGTCCTCAACGTCCTTCAGATGCTGCTCAGGCGTGGAATCCGTGTAGACCACTACGTCGTCGACGTATGCCACCGTACAATGCTGCAAGTGACGTAACTCGTAGTCCATGATTCTCACGAACGCAGAAGTAGCTCCAGCTGCACCAAAAGGCATCGAGGTGTACTGGTACAGCTGATTCTTCCACCAAAACGCCGTCTTGCTCCTGTCCTCTTCCGTGGCCATGGGAATCTGGTGGAAGGCTTTGGTGGCATCCAGCGTGGTCTTGAACTTGGCCTTCGCCACTTTCTGATAGAGCTCCTCTGGTCGATGTGGCAGCGTATTGTCTTTGAGGGAGTGCCGGTTGACACCCCTGAGGTCCACGCAGAATCTCGTCTAAGTCCACAGGCCAGTCTCATGATCCTTCTTGCCAGCCACGACGACGTTACTCGCATGCCTGCAATGCTTGGCTGCAGGCTCTATGAAGCCATACTCCAAAAGTTCCTTGCAATGAATGTCGATGATTTCCTGCTCGCCCGGACTGTACTTCCTTGGTCTCTGGTAGGCGGCCTTGGATTCGTCTACAAAAGGAATGGAGAACGTGTTGTGCTCCGCCTTGCCCTTGTAGCCTGTCAGATCGTGAGGACTGTTGGCAAAGGTGGTCTTGCACCTGCGAAGAACATTCCGCATTTCCTCCCAGTGCTCCTCCTTGAAGTCAGGATGTCCTCCAAATGTGGCATTGAGCTCAGTGTCGAGCCACGCTGCCTCGTCCTTGGTCACTGTCGTGTCACCTAGAGGTTGAAGCTCGTCCAGCACGGTGTACGGCAAGACCTCATCCTGCTCCGCGACGTTGGCTTCCCAGCCCGGCTCCCATTGCCTCGAGGATTGCTGAGCCTCCCAAGAAGTGCAGGGGGACGAACCCCAGGCACTGCGCGTGGGTGACATGACATCATACGTAGGCACACTCTCGGTCAGCTTGCCAGCGACCCACAAGATTCCGCACAAAAGCAGAAAAAATCGCAAAATTCGGTTGAAATGCACTGCGGCTGCCGGCGAGTTCGAAGCGAAGAAGCACGCCATTACTCTCCACCCCCCGTGCGCCAAGCGAGTACTCCCACCAGCGGCGGTGGAGACCACGACTGCAAGGACAAGCGCCATGTAGGCGGCTTGCGCGATGCGATGAAGTCGGAGATTGCGTCGAAGCTGCGTCCAGCGCGCCGCGAAGCGAGGCTTGTCCAACCTGGCCGGCAAAGCGGGCAGGCACACGCGGCCCAACAAGAAGACTTGGGACCAACGCAGGGACGGAATAGTCCATCCACGGCCACGTCGAATGTGACCTGCGTCCAGCGGGTCGTGCACGATACAGGAGGCGTGGCACGCCACGTCCTCAGCGTAAATGCTGGTACAAACCCAAAGCCAGGCGAGGACCACGAGGAGGAGGGCGGCCGCACACTGTGACCAGCATGCCAAGGAAACGACCACCCCCCGAAGGGGCACCACCATCCAACCTTCTGCACGAACACGGTGCACGCCAGCATAGATGCCCGTGGCGCGCACGATAAGCAACCCAACGTACCAAACGCAGGCGAGAGCCCATAAGATCCAAATGTCGTAAGATGCACGACGGGGATAACGTCGAGCAGCCGACCACCATACTGGCAGCGGGCTCAAAAACGAGGCCACGCAGCGCCTCCACCAAACTTGAAAAGGGCACCATGACAAGTGTCATGCCATTGCCTCCCACATCGCCCACACGGCGACCATGGGAATGGGACCGCGTCCCAGCCACCACCAAACCACTGCACTGCCCGCAAACGAGATACACGCCCGCAGGACACCTGGCCTCAAGTGGACTGCCTGTGCCGGCAGCCCACGGCCACAGCGTTGGTTGTGCATCAGGGCCGCCCGCCCGCTGTGCCCGGGGAGCCCTGATGAAAATGCTGTTGTCTCTGCGCCTCACGTTGCTCGTCTGTATGGCGCTCGAACGCCTCCGTCACCTCGCTGCATATTGAAACAGCCGGAGAAGGAGGACGCCGTGAGGCATGATTGGCGGGCATCCTGGACGCCCTCGACGCATGGACGACATGGGTAGCAGTCCCATGGCGATCGACAGAAGGGGCAGATGAGCGCGCAGCACCGCCCGCGCCCGGCTGATGCTCAGACGATCGGCCAGAAGGCCGGCCCTGATGACGTGCAGGGGGGTCGCGAACCTCGTGCACATTCCTTTGCCAGGCCGTATCCACGTATTCGGATCTCTCGGCCACGCGAGCCTGATGGGCGGGCGGCGGCGGCGGCGGCGGCGGCGGCGGGAGACGCAGCGCCTCCAAGGCCCCCAGGGCTGGCAGCAACCACGGCGCGGCCACCTCCCTGGTTCCCCACTGCAAGCATGTGAACTTCCGGTCGTCCCGTGCGAAGTACTCGTTCGTGAACTCAGCGTGCCAAGTAGGACATCGCTGGTCCTCCATGAAGATGTAGTACACTGGTGTGGCATTTGGGTGCGCCATGCAGCGCAGCACGTGTGCCGCCCCAAGCTCCACGTAGGCGCACAGCGAGTACGCAATGTTCCTCGCATGACCCCCTGGCAACCTGTGCCCTGAGCCAAGGTGCGACAGATCAGCGTAGGCTGAAATCATAGCCTCCAGGAGGTTGGAAGACGTTGTCTGTCCCCCAAGAGGGAGGCGCCAGCCTCGGTTTCCGCACGCGATGGTCTTATTATGCTTCTTTTCGACCTTGCTGGTGATACCCGGATGTTTCCGCAGCCTGAGACCTCGCTCCTGGTTGCACACGCCAAGCTCGTACACGACTCGCTGGCCCCTGCACCGGTCAACGAACGTCACGCCAAACCGTACCATAAAGACGGTAAGGTTGCGGCGGTCCTTCAAGGCTCCCACCTCCTTCACGGACAGAAATTTGCACACTGAACTGTCGGATGTGGTGGCCATTCGTTCGTGCGGCATCCCAATCTGACCCCGCTGGAGATGGAGGCGCCCTCGCAGGGGACCGAGGCAGACGATTCGCCCGTGGCGGACTCGGAGGCGTAGGAGGCGGGCCCCCTGGGGAAAGTGATCGGGAATTACGTGGGACACGGATCGAGTCCGCCCACGAGCCAGCGTTGGTAACAGCGGGCGATGCAGGGGGCGACCTCCCCCGAGAGGGGCTGTCAGCACGATCTGACGGCCAAGCCGCGGTGGCGCAAACGAGTCGAGGTGACATCAAGTCCTCGGGCCCAATGCCGCTGGATGATGGCGACGGCGTACGGCAGTGCGCGATGTGCGACAAGTGCGGTGGCGAGCGGCGGCTGGACCTGGCCCGAGATGGCCCCGCGACAGCCTGAGATGGTCGTGCGATGTGCGACAAGCGCGGTGGCGAGCGGCTGCTGGACCTGGCTCGAGATGGCCCTGCGACAGCCTGGGATGGTCCTGCGCCTGCGGCAGGAGCAGGTGGCTGCGCAGGGGCTCGCTTCGTGAGCCTCGTGTTGACCATGTTGTTGGGCGGTGGCGGCCTACGCCTTGCATCTGCCTCGAGTGCATCGTAGCCCTGCTGCCTGGTGTTGACCGCCTTGAGCATTTTCCTCATCTCCCCCAGGCGCACGTACTCCTGGGCAGCGGCATTCTCGGAGAACACCCTGCCAGGCCCCCCAAGACCATCCCCCACTGGGTAGTACTTGGTGCTCGAACCCAGTGAGACGAGCTCCAGAGGTGGCCCCTCGCTGCCATGTCGATTGTATTGTCGGAGGATGCCAATCGCGAGGGATTCCATGTCCACCGGGCAGAGGTACCTGAGCAGCTGGTACGTCCAGACACCAGTGCCCTCGTACCAGTGAGGGAGTTGGAGCTCGTCCAGCAACTCCTCACTGTTGTACACGAGCGCATGATCCAGCGTGCAGCGCATCAGCTCGAGGTACTGCGTGGCTGTGCTCGGTTGGACACAGAGGACACGCTCCTTCAGGTCCCACATGAGGGTGCCAGCGACCTCACCACTGGGGTATTTGAACAACTCCTGGAGCGTGTCCTGCAGCCGCTGGATTGGGTTGAGGCTGTCGCGCGTTCTGCCTGGCTCCCTGGGCTTGACGACGTCCTGCTTGTTGGCAGAGGACGGCACGTGTGTCATGTAGCTCCCATTGAGCACCCAGCGGTCCTTTTCCTCATCGTGATCCAGCTTCTGGTCCACATACAGCCAGTTAGGGGGCATCAGCTGGTCCACCATCACCCACTTCTGCTCTAGACAACGGACGAACTCCACGCAGACATGTTCTTGGGAAGGTCTGGCCGGCATGTCCTCGGGAAGGTCTTGAAGGATGCGGCAAAGACGCGCGATATGGTGCCGGTCCAGGTACAGTCTCTGGTCCGCCCAGTTGTGGTCGAGAGGGGCATCCAGAGACGGACGACCCCCAACCACCTGGTCCTCAGCGACCCACCTCGCGTGTCCACCCTCCCAGGGGCTCGGTTCTGCGTAGAGTTGCGCGAGCATGCGCTCCGACGCTGCCTGTACGGCGGGCGCCAGTGGCGCCAGGTCACTCCTTCGACCACCTTCAAGGGAACATGTGTGACTGCGACACCTCTCCTCGATCTCCGCGCGTGTGGCGACTTGGGGTCGAGGGAGCTCAGCAGGAGGCCTCGGCGAAGACGCTGGTGACCCCACTGGTGAATCGTAGCCGTCATAGATGTGCTCAGGCTGAATCCCAGAGGCAGCAAACCTCTCCTCCCTTGTGCTTAGAGGTGGGTGCCCTAGCCATTCGCACTCCATCCCCTGCCCGAAGATATCCGACTGCAAACACACCACTGGGTCCACCCGCCTGGGCAGGTGGGGACGCCTGGGTGGTGTCATGTCAACCAACGGAAGCACCACCTGAGCGTCCATGCCCAAAATCGTCGGCGCATGTGACACGGCCACGCAACTTCCAAGCTTGATGTCGATCATCAGGGAGTTCTTCAGTGGCCCGGTGCCTATCAGCAGATCCCACGAGTTCTCGGGCTCGAAGGTCACGAAGGCGTATAGCCGGTGAAGCGTCATGTGTGGTGTGCCCGCAGCCAGTATGACGTCCACGTAGCAGTAATGCGTGAACTTCGTGGGGCTGTTGTCACACCTGGTGACCTTGGCGCCGGTGCTGGCCTCGTACACCGTGAGGCCCAGCCGCCTCACGACCGCGATGGAGATGATGTTGCAGTTGGCGCCGGTGTCCATGAGGATCGCCCGGTATAGCATAAGCTCACCACCAGATGACACCAACGCCAGTCCCTCATACAGGGTGGCATTCCGCAACTTGCAGATGGGCTGCACCTGAGTCATCAGCAACACCTGCTCGTCGGTCAGGTGCTGCTTCATCTTTGCCCTCAGCGCGTCGTAGGCGAGGGTCTTGATGGTGCCAGCTCGTACATGTCCATGGTCGCTGAAGTCAACCACCCCCAGGTCGTCCACACAGGCAGCGGCTGCACATCGAGCGGCGGCGCTGTCGACCACACCGTTGGGCATCTCGTCCAATGGCACCTCCTCGATCGCGCGGTGTTCTGCACCATCTGCCTCTTCTCTTACCCCCTGCGTCACTGTGGCGTGCGTGTCCTCAAGCTCATGCTCGTTGACCTCGGTGGGTTGCTCGGTCGCATCATTCGGATCGTTGCCCATGAGCTCCTCCAGCGCCAGGAGGTTCTCGATGTCCTTCGGGAGGTCGATGGCGTGCTGGGATATCAGGATGGCCGCAATTTGCGAGCAAGTGCGCACGGAGCTGCGAAGATTGGATGCCAGCAGGTGGAATTTCCTGCTGAGGACGTTGGGAGGAACGGCTCTGGGCACCTGAGCGGCCTTGTCGAACTCCTCCGGCGTCTTGACCTGGAAGCTCTGCATCTTCTGAGTGCTGCCCAAGGCGACTGCGGCCCTGGCCTGGAGACCCGGTGCGTGACCGATGCCGACATCCTGACTATCCTCCAGCCCATCATCAGCAGGGCAGTCCTTCTCATCCTCCTCATACTCAGCCTGCTGGTTGAAGTGGGAGTCGTACTCAGTCTCAGCATCGCTGACCTCTGACCTGGCCTGTGCTTCGGCGCCCTTGTCCCCCTTTGGAGGTGTCCCTGTCTGAAGGCCTGTCAATTCGGCAGCGAGCTTCTCCTTGACCTCAGCACTGGCCGCCACCTGCTGCTGCTGCTGCTGCTGCTGCTGCGGTTGCTTCTGCTTGGCCTCTGGGAGCTTGAGCCACTCCTTGGTGGTGATCCCCATCTTGTGGTTGTCGAAGCGGTGCGCGATGTTGTAAGCACGCATCTGGGCATTCTTGACCTCGTCCGGCCACTTCGAGTTCTGCCTGTCCTTGTGGAAGTTCGGAGGCACACGGGCCTCCCGGCACCCCGTGTAGCAGCGCTCTGGAGAGTGGGGCAAGCGTGTGAAGCACCAATCACACTGAAATTTCTTCGAAGCGTCAGGTGGTGGCACCTTGCCGTAGGTAGGCTTCTGACGCTCTGCATTGTTCACCTCCCTCGAAGGCTTCTTGGCGTCATCGCCACCCTGCTGGGCTTGCTCCTTCTTCTTGGGGTCCCTGCGTTTGTCCCCAGTCTTGGGGGCAGAACCAGAGCGCCTCATGGCGGACACTAGTGCAGCCAGGTCAAGCCCCAGCTGCCTGGCCTCGTAGCAAGAGTACACGCAGGTGAGTCTGCGAACCAGCTCCTGCTGCAGTGTGAGAGCCCAAGCCTCCGCATCGTTCTTCAGCTTGTCCTGCACCTCCACGATGACCTCCAGGTCCTCCCATGTGACCTTGTTGGGGGCAGGATGGCTGACACGTAACTGCTCGGACACGCGATCTCGGTATTCTTTGATGCGCAGGCCCTTGATGCACTCCTCGACGTTCTGCCTGACAATGGGGTCTTCCACCATCTTGCCGGTGTTGAGCGCTGCCTCCCTGCGACGACAGCTCTTCACGTAAGCGAGGCCGTCCTGCTCGGTGGTCTGCGGCTTGGCTATCAACAGATCCTCCTTCTCCTTGGTGCCCTTCATCAGGAACTTGGCCTCGAGCTCTGCAATGAAAGCCCTCAAGGCCCAAAAGTAGTGAGAATCCTCCGTGCCATCTGGCCCCGTGAGACCCTTAGTGGAGGTTCCCTCGCTCTCCCACTCATCAGACTCTTCGCCATCAGCATCGCCTTCCTCGAACACCTTACAGACTGCCCATGTCGATCCTGGCGCCAGCTCATGGAAAGGAGGTTGTGCGCAACGCACTGAGCCCTGAAAAGCGTCTCTCATGGTGAGATCCTTCAAGACATGACAAGCGTGTGAGGCCATGACGCCATCCTTCAGGTATGCAGCGCACCACCAGTCATAGGCGACTGAGGTTGAATGATCGTCCCCTGCTAGGAACGAGGGCAGGCTATCCCACAACGATCTGAGGTCTGGCTTGGAGTCAGCGAAAGCCTTCTTCTGCTGCTGACTGAGCGCGTGGAAAGACGCCGACTTCATGTGCCTACGCTTCTTAGCCTCGAAAGCCCGCTGTACTTTCGCTACCATGTCAACGAAACGCCTGATAAAGAGCGCTCTATCCTCATTCTTGCCACCAGTGTACTGGAGCTTGACATCTACCTTGTCAAGTGCGTGACTATCTCTGTCATAGTAATCCATCTCGTCTACGTCGTCAAACGCAAAGAGGAACTGATTGGTTGCAGGCGCTGAGGCTGCTACTGCTGCTGCAAGTGCTGTTGCTGCGAGCGCTGTTGCTGCTGGTGATGCCGGTGCGGAGGGAATGGATTCTGGACCCGACCCCTCTGTGCTCATATATCCCGTGTCAAGGTCCTGACTGACCCTCTCTCGCGCCAGTCGTCGTGCCTCACGATCTCTGGACTGGACAGAGGCAGCGCTTGGCTCTGCCTCACCCTCCGTGGTAAAGTACTGCGTTAATGCTCAGCTAATGGGACCAAGGAAGAGTCCCCTCTCTCAGCGCAAAGCTCGTTCACCAGCAGACTGGAGGCTTGATTCAGACTGGCTTAGGCCAGTGCACTGAGTGCCCCTGGATTCACCTCGCTGAACAAGCGGAAGAACGAAACGCGTGCAGCCAGCGAACGCCTAAAGGTCCAGCACTGTGTTTCAGCGCTCTGAATCCGCAGCAGATGCAGAATATTCGTGCAAGGAGGGCTTAAAGCTGGGCCAGTGTGCTGAGCACTCCTATATGGGAAAAATGCCTGAGCACTTCACACCTCGTGTACCACCCTAAAAATAGTGTGCAAAAACTTAGGGGTGTAACACCACCTCAGGAATCACATAATAATAAGCAGTAGGACATCCATATGGAGATGATGGCGGACGAAGGATACCCAATTCGACATACTTGATGATCTGTCGTTTGAGTTCTTCCATCATGGGCACTGGTATGGTGCGAACTGGCTGCGATGGCGGCTTGTGCCCAGGTTCTATGTTGATTCGATGATAACCACCTTCAAACCGTTCTGGCCTATGACCAGCTGGAAGATCCTCCTGGAATATGTCTGAAAAGTCTTCCCTCATTTGATCACGTGCTGCTGTGACCTCTGGGTCTTCCATACTGGTGTCTGAGTCTGCTGCTGCGAAGACCAGTTCACCATCGACCTCTGAGAGAAAGAAGAGATAAGCCACGGCCTCTTCAGCCGAACCACTGGATCGAATACGACGCAGGTGCTTTCTCATGGTGGTGGCGCTGACCAATTCCATTTCAGGAAGGTCATCTGAGCCTGGAGTCTGTTCAACTCTGGAAAGTACTGTGCGAACACTGGAGCCGGATGAGTGCTTCCTAGTGATCGTCAGATTTTTGGTCTGGAAGTCAATGTGTGGATTTCTCCTCTCTAACCAATCTTGACCCAGAATGACAGTGAATGGTTTCATGTCAATGATGTAGAAATCTTCTGTGTCCTTATACTTACCCAGCGTAAACGTAGCCTTGGGAAGATAGGATGTGCATGATAGTTGGCTTCCTCCAGCCAATCCCATTGAGAATGATGAGGAATCTGTGGGTGCTATACCAAGCTGAGCAGCGAACTGTCTGTCGATGAAAGACGATGTAGCTCCTGGGTCTACCAATATGTGAGTACTCTGTCCATATACTTTCCCTTCGTACAACAACAGCTTCTTCTGTGATTTCAGCTGTGCTGTCTGAGACTGCATCTGTGCGATGTGCTCTGAGGGAGTGTCCATCTGTTGAAACTGTAATGTCAGACTGGAAAGGACTTCTTTTGAGATACTCTCAACCCGGCCACTTGCTTCAGTGGCATCTTCAGGCTGATCTACCTTCGGGGTGCCCTCAACACCGGTACCTGTGAAGTACCCTGAGAGTTTCCCTGAGGAGCTGGCTCTAAAGCTGGAACTGGAGCTGGGGTTGCAATCGCTGCATTGATGCTGTGCTGATTCTTGAGCTCCTTAACCAGGGTGTTGATCGTGTTGACGAGTTTGTTAGACTCATTCTTGGCACCCTGATTCTGTTGCTGCTGTCTCCTGAGCTGGAAAGGATTCTGAGCTGGTGGCTTGCCTTGTATGGCTTTTCCATCTGGGGTCTTGGTGGAATAACAATCCTTTGCGACGTGACCAACACGACCACAACGTTGGCAAGACTGAGGAGGATTTGGTGCTGCTCCTTTTCCTTTTCCTTTGCCTTTTCCACCTTTCCCTTTGGTCCGATACTGATTGGCATTTGGATTCTGATTGCCATTCTGACTCTGATTCCAGTTCCTATTGGATCTGTCATACGGCCTTCTGCCACGCCCCTTGTCTTTCTCCTTTCTGACTGGGCCTCCTGATGACTGCTCCTTCTGCCCTCTGTAGTGCAGGGTCTCCGACTGCTTCGAATGAACAACGTAATTCAAGTCGAGCAGTATCTGTGTGGTTTGTGACCACGACAGATTATTCCTTTCTGTCTCTGTTAGGAATCTTAGGTGGAACTGTCTGCGGAGATCGGAATCCACACTGTTGACAAATCTGTCCTTTATCAACACATCATCCAGATCAACTGCTGCTAATGCAGCCAATGACGTGAATGTGCGTAGATAATCTGAGAAAGTCTGGTTCCCTTGATGCAGCGCCATTAGGTGTTTCTTGGCCACTGATCTTTTGTGGGGGTTACCAAACTGACTGAGGAAAATCCCTCTGACCCTTGCATATGTGGCATCTGGTTGATTAGCCACGACCTGGAAATAATGTCGGTCATTATTTTGGATGAGGGTCAGGAATACTGTGATCAGGTCCTTGTCTGGAACTCCTGGATACGTGAATTGGAAGTATCTATCCACGGTTTCCAGCCAAATCTCTGCGTCCTGTCCTGTTCTGAATTCCTTAGGTGGTGTCATTTTCACCTTTGGAACCAAAGTGGTCGGAGCCGGTACTGGAGCTGGCAATGGATCGTCATCAGGGTCTGTAAAGACTATCGGAGCATTATCTGCTGAATACTCCTCTTCTGGTTCCTGAGGTTCATTCTCAGGATCCCTATATCTGCTCATATCAGGCTTCATGCGACTGATATTGTCGAAGTAGCCTATCTGGTCGAATCTGGTCTGTGTGTTGTCATAACCAACGAGCCACTTCGGAATCTTGAATCGACAGAATGAATCATAGGAGCCTAATATGTCGAAGAACCATGTTGATGGGTCTGCATTGATGGCTGGGATATCTGTATCTTCTGCTTCTGCCATCTAAAAAACAAAACACAACACAAAAATGTCTTCAGCTAACTGAGTGTGTGTGTTGGTATATATATATAGTATATATATCTATGTTATATACATATAGTATATCTGTATATTATAATGAGGTGATGTATGTACATATATCCACCTTCTGCCCCCCTCAAGGAAGTGTGAAATATATAGGCAGTTGTCAGTTGCCTTTTACCTCAAGATATAGCATGCAATCCTATAGGAAGCAGCTGTTACAGTTTTAGGTTGCAGCCCTACAGTTCTTGGGTTGTAGCCCTGCAGTTTTTGGGATGTAGTCCTACAGTTCTTGGGTTGTTGCCCGAAATATTATCATGTCTGTGCTGATTACAGCATGATATATATATATATATATGCCAAACACGAAGTGTATCCAATATTTAGGTGGCATTTAGGGTATGTAACGTTACATTGACCCCTATGTCCCACGGTGTGTTTAGGGTGTTACTTGATATCAGTAACCCTAAAATATGTTAAATTAAAGCAGTATAAACATTTTGCAAAGATATATAAGCAAAACTGCATTTAATTCTACACTGTATGTTACGTGGTTTGCAGGAGGTATGTTACACCCCTGACACACACATTTAATTTTTAGGATGTTACAGGGTGTTACAAGTGCTGCATAAATCAGGGATTATGTATTGATAGCTGAATAATCAGATCAGCAAAAAAAAATCAACCCGAATTTTTCATTTTGAAATCATGCGTGTGAACTTTTTACGCATTTCGTTACAGCCAATTAGAGACGATGCGAGACGATATGACCGTCACGCTGGTTCAGAATTTTTTCGGGATTGAGACGGAAACGACGTGTGAATTCCAGCGCGTATAACCCTTCCCTTTTCAGATCTGCTCCGTATGACAGTCATACTGCCTGTCATACTACACTGATCAGAAAACCGAGAGTTATCTGACGGTGAGGAGTCCCTGCCGTAGGCTGGGACGTATCAACGGCTGATAACTACTTCGGTTATCTGAGTTAGTGGGAGCGGAGCAGAGCATGATGCAGTGGCGGCCGAAAAGGTTTTCGGCATCACTCTTTCAGACTTTGGTTGTTGCACTGAGTTTTTTCAGTGTCACGAGTTTTTTCCGACATTCTCATTTCATCCATAACTTTTTACTTTATATTTTTTATTCGGTCATGGACAACTTGACCGACGAAGCGTTGGCCACGCGTATCGCGGAGCTGCGCACCTCAGAGGTCTTACAGAGTTTCATGGAGAAGCTTACCGGAGACGGGTCTGCAAGTTTCACCGCCGAGGAGAACACTGCGAACACCCGTCTGTCTGCGCTGTTAGCCGAGCAAGACCGTAGGACTGTGCGTGCTGCTTACGCTCAGCAGCTTCAGCAAGGAGGAGAAGGAGGACACGCTGCGACTTTGAATGCTAAGCTAGATGAGTTGCTCGCCGCTAATGGCCCCCCTCGACGTGCCCTTCCCGGATCTGGCTGCGATTTTAAGGACAAGAACGGCAGTGATTCCAATGCTGCCAAGCGTACGTGGGATTTTGCGAACGCGGCCGACAAGATCTTCCACAAGGGAAAGGTGGAGCTGTCGAAGGCAGCTAGAGCGATGCCCGCACCGCTCGCGGAGGAGATCGAAGCGGACCTTAAGAAGGCCGAAGCGACTGTGGAAGAAGGTATGAAGCTCTGCGAAGAAAAAGCCCAAATTGCCCATATTGCCTTCAAAGATGGTTGGAACGTAGCGAAGAAATTTGCCGATGAGCCTGTTACGAATTCTGAGGAAGCTGAGAAAAAGTATAAAAAGGCAAAAAAGGCCGCGAGCGAGGAAGCTGCGGCTTTGGCAGACAGTAAGAAAGCCCGGAATGGCTGGAAGTCGCGAGGCGGTTGGAGGCCTCAACCGTATTATCAGCCTCAGTTCCAGCCCCCTAGGAATGATTTTGGTCCCAAAGTGGCTACTATCCCATGGTCCTTGTGGGAGGACCATAATCGATTATGGTCCTCCCACAAGGACCAATTTTGCAAGAATTTAATTGGGCATTGGTTCGGATCTAGAAGGCGCGCCCAATGATTTTTAGTATCAATGGGACATATATTAATTACTTCGATGCTTGGTCCGGCCTGGATTCACCCAATATATCCATGGCGTTCGCATTTGCGACAAGCACCCTCAACGTTTTCAGATTGCATTTCTTTTTGAAAATTCAAAAAGGCACAAAAAGATACGATATCTTCAATAATTTTTTGGGAATAGTATGTGCAGGCTACACCTGCGTCCATGCGATCATATCGATCTTATACACATGTCCCCATCATATTTGGGTCATACGTCATGTTGGAGTGCATATATTGGCCATCTCTAATGCGTATTAACAACCGTACACCTTTTTAGTCGGTTTTTTAGCCGGAATGGGATAATCGGTGCAAACATGACCCATTATCCACGATGCCCGCTAGAGTGCATTCACAGTGTGGTAGGAGCGTATGGTGCTTAAACTTTTGAAGTATATCCATAAAATGATTTTTTGAAAGCTTAACATAAGAAGCCATATGGGCAAGTATGTGAGCGATGTGCACTCGTTAGCTTGACGCGAAGTGAAAATTAGAAGTGCAAAAATCACAAAATCCTTATTTCACTCGGGAGTGATCACCCGCCACGGTAAACGAGAGCTCAGATGGCGACTAGAGTGTGGACTATCCAACTAAGTTTTCATAGTTGGTCATAAACTCAGGTGTGCGACCATGAGCGGCCAACACCGCGCACCATGCAACCGCTAGGACGCTTAAAGACTATGGTCCTTGTGGGAGGACCATCTTTTTTTCGACGATTTCGATAAAAAACATATCAAAAGCGCACCCTTTAAGCACGCCCCTCTAGCACACGCGTGGACGATCCTGTAGGGGAAATTATTCAATTGACTCATAAATATGATGCCAAAAGCACGTATACGCCTCAACGATCCATGTGGCACTCATAATAGTCATCGCGCGTTGGTCCTTGTGGGAGGACCATGAATTTGGATAGTAGCCAAATGCCAAAAGGGGGCAAAGGGAAAGGAGGGAAAGGCACCCCTCCTGTTTGCTTTACTTGTGGTCGCTCTGGACATATGCAGAATCAGTGCCCCTTTGGTGCCTCTGGTAATTAGAAACTCATGTTACTTTTGTATTATCTTTTTTATATGAGAGAGTTATTGTCCGGTGATGTACTTGTTCATAATTGTTTCCTTGCTTTGTTGATGGCGTACTTAGTTAGGGATGCGTTCATAATGCACTTCGCTCGTTTGAGCTGCGGTTTCGGCCGATTCCGCGTTGGCGAGGCACTCTGTGCTATGGGCTTAATGCCTTTCGTTTCCTTCTTCACGAAGAGGATGGTGCGGTTAGCGCAGACGAGTGCGATCGAGGCGAATTTGAGGAAGGAGCGGCGAAGACTCCTGCCCCAAGGGGAAGATTGAGAGCGAGATTGCCTTTTTGGCGCACGTTTTGCAATGCGGTCGTTCTCGTGTGGATTACGTTCGGTGTTTCCTTGCCTTGGGCGGGTGAGCCCCCACCAGCGAGGTGGTTCGCGAATGGGTGAGCACACGGTTGACCGTTTTGCGACAGACAGGAACCACTTGCTGCCTCGGTTTATCAGCAGGTGATGGTGCCCCGGCTGCGAAGGTGTCGATTGCTTTGCTTCCACAGACTGGTACCAGGAGAACAATTGGTGTAATCCCCCGTTCGGGCTTGTGGGGCAGCTGTTGAGGTGCCTGATCCAGCACGGCGCACGGGCTACAGTCATATGCCCCTGGTGGACCGGCCGGCACTGGTGGCCCCTGTTGTGCCCTGACGGTGTCCACTTTGCCTCCTTTGTGGTTGACTGGGTGGAGCTCCCCAGAGACTCCATTGAGCCACTGTTTAAGCCGGGGGCAGGCCGAGCCAATGAGGTGGCCGTTGGCCCCCCTGCCTTCCGGGTGTTGGCTCTGAGGATCGACGGCTCTTGTTGATGGGGAACAGGCGGAGCTCTGGACTCATTGCTTTGGAGACAGCTCCAAGTAAGCCCCCGTGATCCTTTGGAGCAGAGCCTCCTTCAGTCTATGAAGGCAGGTATGGTGGCTACCCGTGCTCCCACCACTTGGGTCAGCAGCTACAGTGGCATTATCCGCAGGTACACCGCCTTCTGTGCGGCGCGGGTGCCCCCGAGAGTTCCAGTACCAGCTACACCACTTACAATGAGCCTCTTCCTTCAGCTCATAGCCTGTGAGGCTAAGTCATAATATGCAGTGGTTAAGTCGGCATCAGGAGCCATTTATGCCCTCCATCAGATTGCCTTGGTTACAGAGGAGGATGCCCCCACGAAGCACCCGCTAGTTAAAGGGGTCAGACAGGCAGCCAAGAGGCGCATAGGACTTAAGCTTCAGAATCAGAAGGACCCGCTAGACCTGGACATTCTGCAGACCGGGATTGTACTGTATGTGCCAGACTTGGAGACTTGCCCACTGATCTACTTGGTGGTAGCTGCCATGGTTGGCACCATGTGGTCCGGGTTCCTTAGGTATAAGGACATGAAGTTTGTTTGGGTGGAGCTTGTTAACTTCTTCCCCACACACATGGAGGCCCTCCTGACAGAGAGGAAGAATGACCAGTTCAGGGAGGGTGACGTAGTCTACATTGCCAGAGGCACCCGCCGGGACACCTGCCCAGTTGCCTTGTGTGAGGCCTTGATCTCTCGGGCGCGCTTGTCAGGGTTGGTGAACCTGTTTCAGGGTTGGGATGGCAGAGCAGCCAGGTTCCGCCCGCTTGAGGCCCAGTTGAATGGCAGACATAAATTATGGAGTACCCTCAGTGCCGCAGGGAGGTGCATAAGTTCCTGCAGAGGACCACGGGAATGTCAGAGGCAGAGGTTCAGAAGAAGTGGGGTACTCAGTCACTCAGATCTGGTGGGGCCACAGTTGCAGCCCGCAAGGTCAGCTTCAGGCTCTTTCAGCAGCATGGTGCTTGGCACACGGCTTCCAGCGCTCACCGCTACATTCTGGATCCGACGGAGACCCGCCTCTCGGTGACTAGAGCACTAGGCTACTAGACTTGCAGTGAGGCCCCAAGAGGGCGGGCAGTGCCATGAGGCTCTGCCCCTTGCTATTGTAATAAGTATAAGTATTATTTGGTAACAGCTTGCATCCGATCTTGTGTCATTATCACTGTTCTGAGAGCCCAATCCGAACACTTGTGAGTGTGTGGTTTAGCAGTAGGCTCCCGAACTAGATCAGGGTCCCTGACTGTGCCTGTAGGCAGGCACGGGACAGGCAATACCCTGCCTTTGGGCAGGGGGGACAGTGTCTCTGGACACTCCCATTGTGAGTCTATCGACTCAGTGGCTGCAGTTGCTAGGGGGTAGCTAGGGGTAGCTAGGGTAGCTCTGCGGAGCGGAGCTAAGTCAGATAACCGAGAGTTATCTGACGGTGAGGAGTCCCTGCCGTAGGCTGGGACGTATCAACGGCTGATAACTTCGATTGTCTGAGTTAGTGGGAGCGGAGCAGAGCATGATGTAGTGGCGGCCGAAAAGGTTTTCGGCATCACTCTTTCAGACTTTGGTTGTTGCACTGAGTCCCGCCGCCCCCCCCTCATTTGGTTCATTTTGCCCCTCTTTGTTGTTTACTGTTGTTTTGATTAATTCTAATTATCTTTTATGACAAGACAATCACTGTTCTGAGAGCCCAATCCGAACACTTGTGAGTGTGTGGTTTAGCAGTAGGCTCCCGAACTAGATCGGGGTCCCTGACTGTGCATGTAGGCAGGCACGGGACAGGCAATACCGCCCTGCCTTTGGGCAGGGGGGACAG
Source organism: Cymbomonas tetramitiformis (assembly GCA_001247695.2). Taxonomy (NCBI): domain Eukaryota; kingdom Viridiplantae; phylum Chlorophyta; class Pyramimonadophyceae; order Pyramimonadales; family Pyramimonadaceae; genus Cymbomonas; species Cymbomonas tetramitiformis. Next base: position 27,622 of record LGRX02017949.1, read on the forward strand.
TGTCTCTGGACACTCCCATTGTGAGCCTATCGACTCAGTGGCTGCAGTAGCTAGGGGGTAGCTAGGGGTAGCTAGGGTAGCTCTGCGGAGCGGAGCTAAGTCAGATAACCAACCGAAACGACCAAACCACCAATCAAACTCTTCGGTCACGTTTTTTGCCTCTATGAGAAAGCACGCGATACAGTAGAACTTCTCATAAATGTAACCGCAACGCAACGGCAAGGACCGGAATCCAAAAGGCCAAAACGCGAGAAGTAACACCCCTGATCCCACGTGGTCAACATTTTTTTAGAGAGCTCAGTTTCGCTGCCGCTGCCGGCTACGTGTCGTGGCACATGCACGTATACGATTGGATACGTTACATAGGCCTTAGGGTGACGAAGGCTCCTTGTAGACGTTGGCAAGGGGAATCCAAACGAAAGACAGGTTTCCAAACACAACAGTTTCTCTCGAAGTTTATGCCCCTTGGACGTTAGAGCGTTAGTATGTAAACGAAAACTTGTTTCATGGGGAAAATAAAGTCCCTATGAAGAAAGAAGGACAAAATTTAGCGACCCTCTCGCTTTTGCGTTTTGAAAACCTTACAGATCTTTCTTTGGGAGTGAGACATGTGCATGGCTTGGAAAGGTGTTGGAAGCTTGATGAGAGTGCTCACAACATCAGTCCTTCAATGAGGTGACTTGTAGGCCGAGTTGGGAAAGTGTGCGATTTTGAAGAGTGAAAAGGTGCTGTGTGGAAAATTTGTGTGTTACTTTGTAGTTTAGAGAAATGCGAGTATTTGCCTCCATTTTTTGTGTACTTGCATGCCTACCCACTCTGGTCCTTACGAAATAGAGGGCCTAACAAGTGCAGGTGAAAAATGAGCTCAGATTCGGCATGGTACCTTTTTATCGAGAACAAAGTGTATCCGATGCCGCCTTGGTACAACCGATGGCACTCGTTCTCAGCAAGTATCGTATGGTCGTTTGCTCTCGGGCACTGGGCGATGTTTAATATGTATGCAGAGTACGAGCCCATTTTCTTAAGACCTTCGGAATTTCCTCATATGAACTGGCACACATCAAAGGGAAGGGATCTGCCCTGAGAAAACAGCCGTGCTTTCCCAAACGTCTTTCCTTATTACCGTCGTTCACCTGCACGTCTGACGTCCTACCTGACCCCCTCCGAATGAAACTCTCTCAGTTCCGTTCTCCCTATTGCACTAGGGCTTGCTACAGGTGCAGGAACCTTCTGAGATTTAGGTTTTTTGCAGCAAGATTGAGTGACTGACTTTTCGGCGTATTCTGTGGGTCCACGTGAGCACTTTGCAGTTCGTTCAAAGACCAGCTTGGGTATACCCAGGAGGAAATTGACTGGCTCGCTGTTGCCAAAAATGGCTCCGTCTTTTTTGGTATATTCCTAGGGATTACTGTTGATGTAGCAGGAGTGTTCTACAATGGAATTATTGGCGGAACTGGCGCCTTCACTGGGTTCATTCTGATATGGGCAGTATTGAAGGGCTACCTGACCGTAACGTACACGGTAATGTTTTCTGCGTATAGGGGCTGGGAACCACCTTACCACCGCGCTGTGTAGCTTTCCATTCGTCGCACCAGTTTGGCTTTGTTGTAGAGCAATGTTGCATATGCCATAGCTTCCACGCGTCGCGAAAACCAGCGTAGCAGACATAGACTACCACCTTGGAAAACCGAAATCAGCTCAACCTGACGCACAGGACCCATTTCTACACTTTCTCTGTTTCTTCTGATTCCTTAGAGCTTGTGGTTGACTTCTAACTATGAATTTCTCTATAAATTTCCACTCGCAGGAACTGTGGTGGATACACTTTTTTGCGTATGGCTCGATATTTGGTTTGAAGGTTGCTCCCCTCTTGTACCTGCAGCGGATGTTCCCACGACATCGTGCGACTTTTGTCGGGTGAGAATATTCGTTGTACTTAACTTGTCAGCTTTACCTAAAGTTTCCTCACAATTTCAATCAGTCTTTCAAGCTGCTCTTTCTTCGACAGTCAGATTACTGTCTATCTCACGCTCTTTGCTGGGATGGGCAGAATCGTCTTTCTGGGCTCCGAGGGACTGGGCGCAGCCTGCCTCGCGGAGGTCTGGCAGTGGAAAGGCAATACTGGACTTGTATTGACGATGGCGATATTTCCGCTTCTCACAGCTCTTCTTCTCTGGCCCTTTGTCAGAGTTGTGCCAAAGCCAGTAGTGTACTCGCGTGCCGAGCAAAAGGTACATGAACTATTTCTTCGAGTCAAACGCGCTGTGTCCCAGTGAGGGATTTTTCGCAAGCCATATTCTGACACGTGCATAGCAGGCTGCCTCCTCCTGATTATCAATTCTCAACCAATACACTGCAGAACACGCCGAGTTTAAGGTTTCATGGGCACTCGCACGGAGGCATTTTCTTCACACGTTGTGACTCTTTAAGAGATGTCCAAAAGCGTTTGTCGGGGCTATGGATTCCACCACTTTTAGTTTTGTTTGATTAAGTCAAAGACTGTAGAAACTCCTCATCGTTGACGTGCAATTTTGAGGCCTTGGCCTCTCCTCGTACCACAACATGTAAGAGGTGCCTGGTTGTGTTTTGGGAACTGACCCTCAGAGGTCTGCACTCATATGTGGTAACTTTGTGAATATATGCTGATATATATGTGCAGCGATCTAAAAGTGGTGTGTTGTAACAGGCAACCGCTTACACTCTGATGTATAGTGTGCATGGAAGTGCACTTTCTGTGGCATATTACTGCTTTTGGGCAGTGTTTGAAATTCAAGAAGATATTGCTGAAATAACTCATGGGTGACTCCCGTGCCTTCTTCATACATGCAGCCCTTTGCGTGACTCAACAGGGATATCCTAGGAGTGGCAAGCCTCAGCAGGGATATCCTAGGAGTGGCAAGCCTCAGCAGGGATATCCTAGGAGTGGCAAGCCTCAGCAGGGATATCCTAGGAGTGGCAAGCCTCAGTAAGAATCTCTGTAATATGACCGTCTAAGTGATATGATCTCTGGAGGCCACTCTTGCGTTAAATTGCTTCGTCTACCTAAGAGTTCCTCTGCGGGGAAATTGTGTGCTCGCGCAGGCTTATTTCATTCAGTTATATTTTCATTGCTGTCTACGCTGCGGTATCCGTGTTACTTGTTCGAAGTCTTGTTATAAAGTATTTTGAGCAGAGAAGTGATTCGGAGATGCTTCCAGAAGACGTGCAGATCACCGATGCGGAGGAAGACATCAAGCATGCGCATACTCTCAGTCAAGACATGGATGCAAACGCAGAGGAGAGAGTATCTTCAGGTGGATCATCTGATTGAGCATGCAAACCAGCCATTTGTTGACAACGATGCATTCAATATAATGCTTCGAATGAGGCACTCTTTTGCTCATTCTGTATCTTAAAATGTTGGCAAGCTATAACCTTGCCCACCTGATGCATGCGCTTGCTCTTTTCTGAAGGTGAACCAGCTGTCGTTGATGATTGCGGAGCGCCCTTGATGTGTATTAAATTGAGATGAACTTGCTTCCCTTTCGGTATATTTTTGTGAGTCTACCCTGCTCGTGCATGTAGGGGCTTGACCACCTCAATCTACTAATTTCAGCACTATGCATGGTGCAGCTGACAATGATACACCGAAATCTCCTAACAAAAGTCTGCAACAAGCACAGACAATGTCAGGTGAGGTTCATATACCTTTCCACTTACCAAATAAGGCTGAAAGGGGTTGGAACATTCTCTGCTTTGTACAATGCTCTTGCTGTCCGGGAATGAAGAGTCATGCCCATCACTGTTGTAGGCGTGCCATTGCTTGTGATATACATGCAGGAATTTTATTGTAAAATCCCACCTCTTAAAATGAAAAACAAAAAGTGGCGCGCTCTATGTAATCCTCTTTTGCTCGCTCGCTCCCTCTCTCTCTCTTTCTTGCACTCTAGCACACGCACACTCTCTCTCTTACTCTCTCGCACTCGCACGCTCTCTCTTGCCCCGTCTCTCTTGTCTCTCTCATTCCGTCTCTCTTTGTCTCTCGTCTGTCTTCCCCCCTCTCGATGTGAAGGGATGTTTAGAGTCTCTTGTTAGTAATGAGGGATATCGCTAGTTTGAGATGGTTATCTGCGGACATTGAAGAGCTCGCTCTTGGACTCTTGTGACATTTATTGTAATAACACATTTGATACAATTCTCTCTCTTTCTGTCTGTCTGTCTGTCTGTCTCTACGTTACACATTGGTTTGCCAGGGACGATAATGGTGTCTTCTCTTGCTCAGTTTTACCCTTCGATTAGCATCATTGTTCCCCAGTGCACTGTTTCATGCCGTTGGATAGTTGACACCTGGGGATGCGTGACTGCACAAATTCCGACTCCCTATTATGTGGACTGCATTGCACGTGTTTAGGCAGACATACCTACTACCCGTTATGCCACAGAATGATGTGATAAATGTGCCTCCACCCTTGGCCTCGTGCATGTGCTTGAGTAAATGTAAAAAGCTTTGCGTCTCAAATGCTGTACATTAGTTCATTTTATAAATTTCGCTCAAATGATATTAGCACCCGATGCAAAATTGATCCCCAAAGGTTGAAGAACAGTTTTGACATGCATTTAAGGTCTTGGCATCACTTTCCTTCTCTGCGCAGGTGTCTGATTTGCCTTGCCTCACTTCACATTGTGAGATCATTTCGAGGATGCTTTTCGCTTGCAAGTCGTGCTTTAGATGTGATATATGTATCAGGGGAATCAGCTTTGCTTGAACTCTGTGCAATTTTGCTGCAGGTGTCAAGTCTTCAAGCTTACAAGAAAAACAGCGCACACTGTCAGGTGCAATGGATGCTCTCCGAAAGGTGGAAGGACGGAGATGCATTCCGTTCGTCATTGTTCTGAACACTGTTGATGCAAGCAGGCCTTGCTTGCCACTGCTATTGGAAGAGGACATCACGACCCTTGCTCTGAATTTGCAGGCACGTGGCACATGGCGATCTTTTTTTTAACCGCCGTCTGAAAATCGGGATGTGCGGTGCCTGTGCATGTTCCTCATGCAGCTGAGAGTGACATTGGGAAGCGTTATGGAACCCTTAGCGTGGAACCTCAGCAGAGTTCATTGAAAGATCAAATCCAGATTCTGTCTGCGGAGCTTATTGGTGAGGAGGAGGGCTTAAGCTACAAGGTATATCCTCATCGGCACTAACAACTTTGAAGAGCGAGGCTTGAGCCACGCAGCATTCCACGGCCAACTTTTAAGTCTGCGTTTGCGCATTCTGAACGCAACGGAATTTCATGGGAAGTATAGGATCATTTTCTAAGCACCCATTCAATATATATCGCGTATATATATTTGCATGGCTGAAACCCATGCATTTTTCACAAAGATGCTTCCCCATTTCCGGCATCCCACATATGCTTTCTGTGCACACCGCACCGCATGGTGCCCCTCATTGCTTATATGTGAATATTTTGATAGTGATGTAGATGCCACTCAATGCTTATGGTCTCGACATCCTTGGTGTCCTCTGTCCCTCGAGGATATACCAAAGTTTGGTTTGTGGATTCTCTTACACACACGCGAGCGCACACACGCACTTCGGTTTATTGTTCTCAGCCCATTGGGACGGCCCTTTGGAACACCGGATGTGTTATGAGTGGACAATGCCGTGATGCAAGGGCTGCCTTTCATGTATATTTCTATCAAAAGGTTCTAAGCAATCAGAAAGTGTGGCCTTAATGGTGCGAAGGAACATCTGATGGAAGTATTTTCAAGTCACTTGCTCTACCTACTCGTCGTGGCAAGCTTCTTTGCAATCGGTGTGCCAAGATGCTGTCTCCCATCGGCTATTTGTGTACTTCATCTTTGCTGCACGTCCTTTGTTTTATCTTTAAATGCCATTGAGCTGCATATGTATCGACACACCACTCTTGGTATTTGGCGTTCACAGATTACAGATGTAGATGTAGAAAAATTCTGACAACTTGGCCTTTTGTGAGCTCCATAAAATTGCTGAGGTAAGTTGTGGTGATGTGCTCTATTATTTTCCAGGGGGATACATGCTTGTGACGGACAACTTAACTTATATGATCGGAGCAATCATTGGTAGGTTGTAGAGAATGCAGATCTCGTTGCCCGGCCCCTTTTCGGTGAGAATGCTGCAAGCTTGAGTGCTTGTGAATTGCGCTGTGTCCACTATCTCTTCTGGCGGCATTCACAAGGAGCCTCGACGTCATAAAATTATGCAGATGAGCTAGAAGCCATGCTATTAAGCAGGCAACCCAGAAGGATCTGCCACTGCTAACTAAAGAATCACTACAGCGGAGAGGAATAGCCTGCATGTCCGCGCACAAGAGCAACCATGTTCGATGCATCACTTGTATCCATCCGCATCACTCATACACATGTGTGCCCATGATTCCCCCTTACATTCCGGTATGTGAAATTGTGGATTAGGCTATGATGAATTGGACGATATGATCCCAAAATATAGCAACACCAACAGTTGCGTGTGTGCCTGGTCACGCTTACTTTCGGTCCTGATCTCTGATGAGATGATGAGAAGGTAACGCTCTTCAAGTATCACATTTTAAGTGCTAGCAACTGAAAGGAGGCATCTTAAGTGGGGGAGAGGGAGCGATCTGCATATTTGGCATATATTGGTGATAGCAGTGCTTTGTTACTTCCATGATGCATGATTGCATGTGCTTTGCAAAGTCAGTTTGAAATTTGTAATTGGGCAAATGGATCAAATAGCGAGCGGCCTCGTTTATGCTAGATCCCAGCAAATATCATTAGCAACGACGCGAGGAGTTCCCACGATATGACTGATCTGCAAGAGTCGCGATGAATATTCCTGTACGCTAAAACTAAGAAATATGCTCTAAACTGAAGCCTCTCCATTCAACTTCAACTTGGAAGTATTCGCGCAACACTAACATTGAGGGGGATGCACTCAGGTACAAGTGGCATCGGGGAATATTTCTTATGGTTGGAGCGATATTTTCCCTCCTTGGGATGGTATTCTTCGCGGTCTCGTCAGAGACAAAGCTGTACTTTGCATACGCATGCAGTGCGTGTGGATATGGCATCTGGCAGACGATGGCACCTGTAATGGTGTTTGAGACATTTGGATGGGAAGTGTTTGGATTTGTATATATGTTTGCGGTTTTCACAGCAATGTTCTTTGGATCCCTGGTGGGGAGTATTTGGCTTTACGAACAAGGTCAGACTTTTGTTCCAAACAATCTCTCTCCTCGTTTCTTTCAATTGCTCTGCTTTAGTCACCTAGCTGTATGCAACATTTCACTTGTAGTTGGGCAACCTGAAGGCAACACTGCTCAAGAAATTGGGTATGAGGGTTGACAGAGTTCAACGATGAAGCCGAACTGCATTTGCAGGGCACATACTATTGCCGTGGCAATGAATGCTTTGACTACACATGCTACACTGAGATCGTGTTCATGATGTTTGGGTTCATGATGTATGCATTGTACTCATACCTTACTGAGACCATATATGACGATGGTGACAAATCAGAACCACTAGCACACCAGATAAATGCTGCACTCACGGATCTTGATGCCGACTGTGATACTGCGCAAACTCAGCCAACTCCTCGTCTCGAATTTGAAGCCTGCACACCTAAGGGCCCCGTACTACTGCACAGCACCTAAGGGACCCGTGCAACCACTACTTTGAAATTGAGGGGTGGTTGGAAATACTGGGGAATTTAACGGTGATGGTTATGAAGGTAATACCAAAGTAGTATCACTTGCACAAAGTTGCCAACAGGTGTTAGAATAGTGTGAGTGCCCTACCCAATGTATGCACAGTCTTATGTTCATTGAATGGTACACCCCGGTTCTAGAAGCTTAGTAAAAGAGTAGTGCCGTACATTGCGAGAAATTTCGAAACTTTCATACGAGATTACAAGCTAATGTGGTCTCGGTATTGATTTTTCAAAGAATTTCGCATAAAAAAATCGCTCACATGCGGTGAGAGATCTCTACATATGGTAAACAAACAATCGGATCCGAAATTGGATAGCAGATACCAGATCATATTTCATTTCCGCGCCCCCGGCCGTAGGTACCCACCCACCGGCATCAAGTCCAGTATGATAGGGTATGCCAATATGATGGGACATGTCAGTGTGACATTTATTTCCGAACATGTTCGTCTTTCATATGACAAGGCGTTGAAGCATCGTTATATGGCTTCATGTGAATCCGTCTGACTTTCAGTATGCACGACTTCTGCGTGGATCAGGACTTCAGTATGAATAGAAGCGAAAACAATATCAAGATGAATCAAAAGCATGTGAGGAAACAAATATTAAACTCATAACGTAACGAAAGCCATTAGAATAGATTGGAAAACGAAACCAGGACACGTGCAATGTTGAACAGCACGTACTTACAGCCCGTTCAGAGATGTTAATACAACATTCCGCACTCAATTAGTTTAAATGATTTCCGGGGAATCAAATAATATGCGTTTGGTGAGATGTCGGATACGCACATGGAAAGGGACATGCACAAAGGGGAAATGGAAAGTTGACACTGGAAATTACCAGGGTTTTATTGTAATGGGATTATTATTATTTGAAAATTTTAATAGTCGTATGCGCATAGGTAAATGGTGTGATAGCACAATTTGGTGTATGTTAGCTGCGATACTGTGTGTTTCAAATTAAGAGATATTGAAAGGTATCGCAGTGACTTGTCTCCGGTGGGTCGCCATGCTACCTGACTACTCTTGTCAGGCATCGACAGCACCTTCAGGATGTTCTGCGTTTATTTCCTTTTTCACTACGGCAACAGCATCTTGCCAGGCCTCCACAGGCATTGTGGAAAGCATTCCTGTCGGCAACCTTGTCTGTAGAAGCATGCATGACCTGGCAATGTGGACGGTACACAGTATGATTTGTGGATTGCTGGCACATACTGATAATACAACATGTAGAGAAATCGGCGTTTGTTGGATCATCATTGTACCGAATATTTAACCAATTGCTTTGCTACCTTGCACTCTTCGATCCAAAATCCAGATGACGCAGGTTCCATTTGTTCAACGATGCATGACCACTTTGTGTATCCGGGTAGTAATTTCCAAAGCAATAGTTAAGACACAGGCACTGACCATGACTGCAAAGTGGGATCTCTTATGGAGTCTGTTAACCATCGACTCTGACTCACAGGTAGAGCAACCTAATTTCATAATGGCAAAACGTGTTGTCATCTACTTCATCTCACCTATCAATCTGTATGAAACAGATGATATGGGCCGAATGGTGGAAACACTAACAGCAAAGTTCATGGTATGCAAATGGCGCATTTACAGCGACTTCTTACAGTTGCACTCAACTGTTACCAAGGCATCGGCTAAATGGTTGATAATTGTACTCAAACAGCACAGAAGGGTGGCCGAAAGGCATGGATATCAGGAAGGCGCCAGGTGTGCATGTTTTAATGGCACGCGTGAAATGAAGAGCAAAAGCAGCTCTCGTGAGGCTAAAATACAAATTTAGCTCCCAAGACTTGCAGGCAGTGTCAGTGTAGGCGACAACATGAAGCTTAGGTCTGTCTGTGCCTCGAGAAGCTCCTGCAGCTCCGCTGACATACCACAACTTGCTGGGTTGTGTGTCACAGTAGCTGCAGGAACGCCACCAGCCCAAATCACACACCTCAGCATATCTAAATACACTCTGGCTTACTACGAAGCACTGGCATGTACCAAGTGACAGAAGCATCCGATAGTAAACACACCTGAGCATACCTGCCAGCTCCCATGAGCCATAATGCAGATTGCACCCAACAATCATTGTGCAGTCGCCCAAATGACGCATGACTAATGCATAATACTGGGAGGCACCCTGAGGGCCCTCGTACAATCTTCCTCATTCCTGACATATTTCAGGGGCGCTTTGTGAGAGACCTTAGTCCCATAACACCTGGTGGCACCCAAGGCATCTTTGTAGGCAGTGAATCCACGTGATTGAAATCAATACTTCAGGGAGGAGAGCGTGTGCGTGTGTCAGGTGCCTATGAAGGGCACACCTGCAGCACTGGATGGATATGCATTTGTTTTGAGGGAGAAGAAAGATGCATCGAAGCCGTCTACTTTTACAACCGGTGCCTCTGCAGATAGCAGTACCTCCGGACCTGTGCCCTGCGCAATGCAAACCACCAAACTCGAACGCGCTCGTTTGAAAGTGTGCACTGCAAACCGACCCGTGAGGCGCTCTGAGCAGAGTGCATGAAAACGTTGCACATGTAGATCTGCCAGATGGCACATTCGGCCGTAGATCAAATGAAAGTGTTCTTCGTACACAGACGACTCAGGTAAACTGGTACACTCTGAGGTGTAGATTGCACAGGTAGCAAACTAGGAAGCCACATACACCAGACACCAGCTGAAATACCGAGAGATGGATGGACCGCAAGCATGGCTCGAAAGCGGTGCAGTGGCAGAGTGTAGAAGATGCACCTCCTTGGTTGAGGACAACGCGAACAAATCGTCCAGGCTTTTCAATGGCGCGGCGCTCGAGAGGGTATCTGCAGCGGGCACAGACCACGCCTCTCAGCCTGTATCATGCAGCGTCTCCCTCGTGACTTAAATCTACGGTCATCTGCCGCAGCTATGCCCCCACATAAAAATCTACGGTCATCTGCTGCAACTATGCCCCACATAAAAATCTTTGCTCAGCTGCTGCAACTATGCCCCCACGGTACAGTCAGAGAAGATCACGGAGCAGCAGCGCATCTCTACGACTGAGCTACGGGCATCCCACATAACTCTTCTGCATTGCAAAACTCCAGGTCTTAGCCTGGCATATCAACCCCTTGAGATGCAACACCAGACACACCACCAAATTCCACCCTGGCCCTTCAAGGAAGCCAATGTCAAAACCCTGCGGCCGACTGCATCAAGCGCAGCAGCGGGCACGAGGCTCCACCGCAGCCGACTGCATCAAGCGCCGCAGCGGGCACGAGGCTCCACCGCAGCCGACTGCATCAAGCGCCGCAGCGGGCACGAGGCTCCACCGCGCCGACTACATCAAGCGCCGCAGCGGGCACGAGGCTCCACCGCAGCCGACTGCATCAAGCGCCGCAGCGGGCACGAGGCTCCACCGCAGCCGACTGCATCAAGCGCCGCAGCGGGCACGAGGCTCCACCGCGCCGACTGCATCAAGCGCCGCAGCGGGCACGAGGCTCCACCGCGCCGACTACATCAAGCGCCGCAGCGGGCACGAGGC
>LGRX02017950.1:0-17349 GCA_001247695.2 Cymbomonas tetramitiformis
TCACGGGGAGCCCAATCTTGCCCCCCCCACTGTAAGGGGGGGGGCACAGTGGGCATCCTGCCTGTCACCCCTCAGCCCGAGATGTCGCCAGTGTCCGTTGTCACAGTTGTCAGTGTGCCATAAAAAAACTCAACTAAGTATTTTATATCATCTTAGTATCCGAGAACACCCCCCTGCGAAACTGTTCTGCTCCTTAGCACCCGACATATATATATATATATATCCTTATATATATATATATCTTGTTTCCTGTCAGGTTATCGGCCACCACTTGTGGGTGTTCGGTTTGGTTACTTTTGGTCCTTGGAGCGCGTCTAGCCCTCCTTGCACATCAACGCCGCCTAGGCAGCTGTTTCGTCCTCACGACAACCACCACATTCCGTCTCCGGCCACCGTTAGCGATCGCGGCCGCGACAGATTTTTATCGTCAGACCATCCGAGAGTTAGGCTGCAGAAGTGCCCTACCGCTTTTACGCATTTTTGACCATTCCGAACTACGTGCTTCCAGCTATGGCGTCCAGCCGGCGAAGCCCTCGACCTGTGGTAGAGTCCCTCCGCTCCGCGCGTGCCGCGGCTGCATCTGGAACGCCTGCAGGTTCCGCACTCCCCGGCTCTGCGGCCCCTACTCCTCAGAGGGGTTCTCGGACGCCGGGTCAAGATCCCGATCCGGTGGTGCGCATGTCCGCACTCATCAGCAAGCCCACGTTCATCTCGCTGGCCGCTACCTCCGCTGACTTCCATCGCGACGCCTCGGTCTGGGAGTCCACCCGGGTCCGCGCGTCGCAGCAGTACGAGTACAGCGAGCGCTTGGATTATGCATTTACCTACGGTGAGGAGCTCGTGAAGGTGCTCCGCTCCCATGGTTTCAAGCCGCAAAAGGGCTACGCGTTCGACGGCCCTGACTCCGAGACCGACTTCGCCGTTCTTCTTGGTAATCTTCGTCACGTGTTGTCCCCGATCTCCCACTTCGAGTACGACAAGCTTTTCGACCTCGAGCACGAGTACCTCGAGTACCACTGGGCCCTCAACGAGCTCATTTTCATCATCCTCAAGGGCGTCCTCCACGGCACGGCTCTGGCTCTGTACCAGGAGTCCGCTCGAGTTCACCCACGCGATGGGCGTTGTGCTCTGCAGCGCCTTCGTTTCACGCACCCACGATCTCCGGCAGCACGGCCGGTGAAGTTCGTTGTAATATGCGAAATCTATGGAAGGGAAGCGGAGGAAAACGAGGGGCTTTATCCCCCCCCAACCCTCAAGGTCTAGTTCGTTATAGACCAACGGTGCGGTTTATTTGTAAGTAAGTAAGTAAGTAAGAAGTAAGTGATAGGTGATCGGGAGTGCGCCCCCCTCCCGCGCGCCCCCGCCGTACGCCCGAATCGCCCATCCCGAGCTTTGATGATCCCTTGAAGGTAGATCCATATGTTGGCGGTGCGCACTTCAATACATTAATGTGACTTCAAAGTCTCCGCTTTGGGAGTGCCGTTGAAGTAACAGAGACGGTGAAATAAACGGTGGGTATATACGACAACGGTGGAATATACGCGTGTTTTCAGTCTCCACAAACTCTGTGAAGCTGGGACGAGATGCTCGGGTGGTTTCGCAGTCTAAGATGCATGAAAATAAAATACAAGGGTTTTATTTTCCCCACCACTGATGACGGAGCTGACCTGGCACCTGGGGTCGAGGGGTGACAGAAAGACCAGGGCTCCCTCCCCCAGGGGGGGAAAAGTCTGTGTCTCCGTGACACCACCTCACCCCGAAGAGGTGAGGTGCCAGATCAGGCATGCAAGCCAGAAAGCCCTAACCCTAAAGCATACAGATAGTTGCAGGCCCAATGTGACCTTTCTCAGTCCAACTAGTTGCGGATCCCCGCTCGGGCGTTGGCCCGGAACAATCTACCGGCTAAGGAGTCAGGCATCGAAGGTTTTAAGTCACTGTTGAAGTCCAATGCACATACTGCGGCCCACACATGTTGGCACCGGTGACTGGCGGCGATGTGGAACTCGATGCTCAGTTGGAGTTGCTGGCAGACGCGTTGATGGAATCCACGGGGTGGTCCGAAAGGCTGGCCAGTCAACGTCATCGTCCTCGTGCTGCACGATGGAGAGCGCCGCAGGCGCGTCGTCATCGCTCTCGTCGTAAGGCGTGGGGCCCCCCCTGGGAGGGTCGATGCCGCGATGTGGAGGCGGCTCCACCGAGAAACGGACAGACAAGGCGGCCGCATCAGGCGGAGGAGCCGCATCCTGCGGTGCAGGCTCGAGCGCGCGGAGGGCGTGGGCTTGTGGCGCGTCCGAAGGCGGCCATGCGGACATGGAAGGGGGCTTGGGTGGAGCACGAGGAGCGAGGGCGGGAGCACGCCCTGGTGCGAACGCCTGGACGCACACGTAGGGGCAGATGCCGTCGGTGTCCATGTGGCCGGTCGTGACGGCCCACAGGCGGAAACACGTCACGCACGGCATGCCGGTGCCGTCCCAGACGAGGTAGCGCCCGCCGGTCTCGTTCTTCTTCCAAGTTCCCTCGGGCGGGATGAACTTATTGCGCCTGCCGAGGGCATTGAAGGACCCGGCAGGCTCCTTCCCGCCACCACCACCGGTGCGGGTAGCACCACCAACCGCTGGCAAGGCAGGCGCGGAGAGTCGGGCAAGGGCGGACTCATCACGGAAGATCTTACCAAACCGCAAGGTGAGGGAGGCGAAGGTGAAGTTGTGGCTGGTGCCAAGTTCGCGCAGCACCACCAGATACAAAGGTGTGATGTAGGGGGACTTGGCCGCGGACGATCGGAGGACGGTGTACAGGTCCTCCACCAGGCTGCGGTCGGAATAGTCAGAGTGCAGCCGGCGATGCTTGTCCGCGAGGGTGCGCACGACAGCCAGTTGGGGGGCGGGCTCGATGGTCTCGTCAATCATAGTCGAGCGAAGGCGGACCCAGAAACGATGGGTGTCGGGGTCGCCAACGCCTTCCACCTGGTAGCGCAGGCGCTGTAAAGCGCAGCGCCCGTCGTGCGGGAAAATCTCGGCGGACTCCTCGTAGAGGGAGATCGCCATGCCGCGAAGTACAGTGGGGAGCACAGTAAAAATAAGCTCGTTGATGGTGTAGTGGTAGGACTCGTACTCGAAGTCCAGATCCAGAAGCTTGAAGACCTCGTCGCGGGAAATAGGACCGAAGACGTGGGACATGTTCGCCAACAGGACGGCGAAGTCAGTCTCGGAATCAGGTCCATCCAAGGAGAGGCCCACGTTCGACTTGAATCCATGGGAGCTGCTGGATGTGACCCACCGACAGTTTAATCTGTCACTTGTCACTTCCTAAAGTAGGCTGGGTGACCGTCACCAGTAGTCGGGAAACTCCCGCTAGTATTTATGTGTATCTCTCTTTTATCAATATGACTTTTACCGTTCTGATTCCGAAACCCTTAGCTCAGGGTTTATTTTTTCAGTTATCTATATATTCACTCCGAACTATATATCTGACAGGTTTGGCCCCACTTACGCTTTGTTTAGCCACTGCGACACCGCCGAGATGATTGGCTAAAGTCGGACGCTTGGGATGGAGTGAGGCGCTCCGTGCGTGAGGGTGCCGGCAGTCGCGGGTATGACCTAAGTTTTGTGGGTTGATTTACGGCGAGCTGTAGGCCTATGAGGGGAGATTTTTCTACGGGATTTAACGTTGGATTGGTTTACGTATTCTGGTTGATCACCACACCGTTTCGTATCGGCCGCCATCTACCACACGACTTCTCGGAATTCCTGCTCTCTCACGGCAACCGTATCAGCGACCCACCACATTTCTTGGCCGCCCAAAACTTTCGCATTTTTTTCACGTTTTCTTGCCTCACTCCACCCCTGTAGTCTTCCTCATCATGGTCGCTTCTACGAGATCCACAGCTAGCATGGCGAGTCGCCGCCGCACATTAAGCACGATTTTTGATTCCGTTGCTGCCAGGCATGCCAACACACCCGCGACTCCACCAGCGGCACAGCCGCCCGCTAATTCGGCGGGGGCTACTTTTTTGGCATCGGTACGCACCTTACAACGAGAGCATTTCGACATGAAGATCTCCAAGCACGTTCAACGCAAGTTGTTCGAGGGCAAGGTTGGGAGATTTTCCGGTGCGGAGTCCCACGCGGCGGCCCTCTTCACGAGAATGGTCTCTGCGCTGCACACGGCATTCGTCACTGAGGACATCGGGTTCGCTCCGCTCTTCACGCCGGACGACGCTACTTTGGCCGTCCGCGTGGAGGCCAACAATTTATTGTTCTCTACACTCGAGCTGCTGGTAGACCCCTCCTCGCCGGCGGCGGACTGGATGGACTCGTCCCACGCCAGCTTTCCAGGGGGCGGTAAGCGTGTTCTACTCGAGTTCGCTCGTCGGATGATCCCTATTGGTGACCCCTTCCAGGGGCAAGCGGACATGTTGGGCGTCCGCATCTCTGCGGGCGTGGACCCGCATGGCCCGATCGAGGACTTCAACGCCGCGCTCAAGGCTGCGAGGACGAGGGCAACGCTTTTGGACGAAGACGTGAAGTCCCTTTTCATCAAAGCCCTCGACACCACCTTCTACCAGCCGGTGGTGTCCCGTTTGCTTCTTCACGACCAACGGGCCGCCCACGACCTCCTCACTATTCAACAATGGGTACGTGAGTGCTACCCTGCTACGGCGAGCACGTGCGGGCGGGCAACGCCACCGCATCCGCGCACCGGTACTCCCACGGCACGCACTTCATGGAGAAGGACATCGGTGACTTGGACGCGAAGGGTGAGATCGCGGACTTGCGGACGATGGTCCTCGACTTGAAGCGGCAGTTGGCCGCCTTCCTCGTCGCCGCCGAGTCCGAGCCGTCTCCACGGGGATTTACTCCTCGCGCGGACAAGCCGGATCGCCGCATCAAGACCCGATTCGCGGCCTCGCCCCTCCCCAAGGGGGGGAATTGGTCTCAATCCGTCTCCAAGAAGGTGGCCTTCCATCGCGACACCGGTGCGACTGTCCCGTACTGCCAAAATCAGGTGTGCGCTAAGGGGAAGGCGCGGCATTGGCATCGGGACTGCCCGAACGGGGGCAGGACCGGGCTCTCGGCCTACGCCTTCGCTGAGGAGGCCGAAAACTCCGTGCTGGCCGCGAGGTTCCAGCACGCCATCGACCACGACGACTCCGTGGAGTTCGACGCCCTTTGCATGCTTGCGGGCGGGAAGCCGGAGGTCTTCGCCGACCTTTCCGCGAGCTCGTTCTGCGAGGAGGACGGTGAGGCCCTCGTGTCCGCCGTCACCGAGTTCTCTGAGATGGCACGCACGGCTGAGGCTTCGACATTCAACGCCAACACCTTCACTGCCGACTTGCCGGTGGTGTCGGAGCCAACCGCGCACTCCCCGCCCGCGTCGGTTGAGTCCGAGGAGGAATGGACCGGTCCGCCGAATCCCTTCTGCCCTCCCGTCACCCGCATGTTTGCCGATCTCATTGAGTGGCTACTGCCCGACGGTCCTTGTCATAGGACCGGAAATCGCGTCCGGTCCTATCACAAGGACCGGAGCTTCGGGAATTTTTTGGGGCGTTCTCTTGACGGTCGGAGACCCTATCTTCCGTATCGTAGTACCCTTAGGACCTAAACTTAGTGCCAATATGCGCCACGTACCTTATATCGTCATATAATGCATATATCCAATGCAGTTGTACAAGGCACCCTACCATTTTTGGGTTGCAAGTCTTGAAGGACGGTGATAAATACCTCTTATCTTTTCATAATTTTTATCCAATCGAATTTGGCGTCTGACAAGCTTGTCAACCTACCAATTTGACATAATATCCAATCATGCGCAAAAGATTGTGCACGTTTTCGATACATATTGGTCGCATATATACACCTTGAAGTTTGGGTTTGGGGTTGAAGCCCTATCTTTTTGCTAAATTTCACACCTTATTTCTAGGGAGGGAATCTGCTCTTGATGTGCAAATACGAGTGAGGATATACTAGAATTTTCATCCTGCACGTAAAAGTCTTATTCCAGATATACATAATGAATTTTTGAACGCTTTACATAATTGAAAGACGGGCTGATATGACTTGTATGCATCGGCAAAGTTAAAGAGGTGCGGGTTTTTTTATCACCGATTTTCAGGAATTCTCATATTTCTTCTATGTGTGGACTTAGTGAGCTATATTTGTGGGCATATTATGGGTTTCCAAGGTAGCGCTCATGATATATATCATAAACAGGTCCCAAATATGTTAGATTTGGGCGCTATACGCATTCTAAAGCCATTTGATGAGTGAACGAAGCTCCGCCCTTTCCGGTCCTTGTGAAAGGACCGGTCATTTTAATTAATTTCAAGCGATGCTACCCCCACTAGTTCCACCATCTCCCCACATGCCCAAATCGAGTATACCGCCCAAACCACGTTCAAGATAAATTCTTTGATTGACACCTAAAAATGATGCCCAAGCACTCATATATCAAGTATATCTAAAAAACGCACTTGCTAGCCCGAATTCACTACGGTCCTTGTCATAGGACCGGACCGTCGGGCAGTAGCCATGAGAGCACGGGGATTGCATTGGGGGCGCCCGACGAGCCGGCCCCGAGCGTAAATTTGCTCTCCGCGGTTGAGACACCGGAGCGCGTGATGGGCTACGAGCCCGCGACCTACACCACGAGCGACGATGACGACGAGGATGCCTCGGTGGCGCTGCCGCGGCCACGGTACGGCTGTGGGAGCGGCGTTCCGGGTATCGGGAGGTCTCTTCTCACTTCCTCCTTGGTGTGTGCGCTCTTTGTAATTTGTGCCACCGCCGCACCGCACGCCGTTGCCGGTGTCGGTGGTGCCGATGCGCGCGCATGCACGGCTCCAGCGGTCGGTGGTGCTACGTGGACTGCCTCGGCAGTCCCGACTACGGGAACATCAACAACTACGTTGCATCGTAACGATCTTGGCGACGCGGTGGGTGGTGTGAGCACGGTTGCTATTCCGCCACATCGACAGACGCGGTATCGGGAGCTGCGGCAAGGATTCCGCACTCTCCGCAATGTCCCGCGGCTGCCATGGCTCTATGATCCCGACCCACCAGTTCCGCCGTCGCCGCCTTACCCGCCACCGCCGTACTCGTCCGATGACGAGGAGCCGAGCTCTGGTGACCATGCGGCTGTGATCGAGGATTCAGAAATTTCTTCTACGAATGATTTGCCACCGGCCCCGGAGGCCGGCAACTACTTCACCCTCACGCTACTCCGGGCCGGACCGCCAGTCCCGCAGACCTCTAGTGGCTGAGATTCGTCACACCGTGCCTGCCTAGAGATTAGCTATTGCTTAGCCTCCTAGTGGCTACTGCCCCGCAGTCCTTGTGGTAGGACCAAATCGACGATTTGGTCCTACCACGAGGACCATTGTTCCGATAATTTAATTGGCCATCTCCCGTGATTTGTGGTGTCTAACCAATGAAAGGTGGTATATATAGGTCCTATATTAATTTATTTGAACGCTGGTTTGGCCTATATCCATCCCATATATCCATGACGAACGCATTTCAAACCTCTACACTCAAATTTTTCAAAACGGATTTTTTGGAACATTCAAAATGTGGCAAATTAGTGACTCATCTTCAATAATTTTTTACCAATCGTATATCAACACTACACCTGCGCGGATACCATCAAATTGAACCTATACATATGTCCCAATCATATTTGGGCGGTAGGCCCGGTTGGAATGCATATATTGGCTCGTTGGCTCGTTGGCTTCCCCTCTAATATATTGGCTCGTTGGTTTCCCCCCTAAAACAGTGGTCACGCGAGCTGACCAGCCAGCCATCATAATTGCTTGCTAGAGGGCATATATCGCAAGGTTGGCGTGTGCGGCACATTAAATCTTCAAGTATATATGTATTGCGAATTTCTGAAAGTCTAACAACATCCAAATATCTTTTTTTTCGACTGGCGTGTACATTTTAGAATGGCTGAATGCCAATTTCTAAAGTCCGAAATTCACTAAATTCGGAATTTGCATTGTGTTGAACATGCGCCATGCTGAAATAGAGCGGAAATGATGATGAGGGTGCGAAGTAACCGATTCAGTTATCTTATTTGGTCATAAACTCAAGATGTATAACCATGAGCATCACCGTGAGCCCCCCATGTGACTCCTAATACTCAAAATAACGGTGGTCCTTGTGGTAGGACCACCATTTTCTTCAAGCTTTTGGTGAAATTACACCCCTAAAGCGTGTCGTTCAATCACACACCTAAAGTCTCATGGGGGCCGCCGCTATAAGAAATAAAATTCATCGTAACTCATAAATATCATGTGCAAATGTTGCCTGTGCCTCAAATAGTCGATTTAGTGATCGAAACCGCAATTGCCCATTGGTCCTTGTGGTAGGACCATGAATTTGGGTAGTAGCCACTAGATGTGCAGAGGAGCTCTCTGAAATTGAGCTGTGTTTAGGGTTTTAGCAGTTAACACAATATCTGTCAACCTTGCTGTGACCTAGGACCGCCCTGACCAAGAATACAGGCCCCCAGGTGTGCTACAGTTTCCTCCTGAAGTTAAGTAGGGAGTTTGTTTGCTTCGTTTCACTACTACTAGCTTCGGTCACCACCCTAGGTGGTGTGCTGGATGTGACACACCGACAGTTTAATTTGTCACTTGTCACTTCCTAAAGTAGGCTGGGTGACCGTCACCAGTAGTCGGGAAACTCTCGCTAGTATTTATGTGTATCTCTCTTTTATCAATCTGACTTTTACCGTTCTGATTCCGAAACCCTTAACTCAGGGTTTATTTTTTCAGTTATCTATATATTCACTCCGAACTATATATCTGACAGGAGCGAAGGAGCTTGGCCAGCTCCTCCCCATAAGCGAAGGCGTAGTCCAATTTCTCAGTGAATTCAGCACGTTGAGAAGCTCGTACAGGCGTGGATGTCCATACTCCGCTGTTGTGATGGAACTCGACAGCAGTGGGTGAACGCGACACCGGCGTAGGGCGGGTAATCAGCGTCGACATGGGCACCACCGGGTCGCCAGACGAACCCCCAGACGGACTGGAGGCACTGGGGGTAGGGGAAGCCCCGCCCGTGGGTCGGGCAGCGCGAAGGCGACTGGCAAGCGTAATGCGCTCCGCAGACATTGTCGGGAGTACGTAACGTGAAATGCTGAAAACGTCGGTGTGGTAACGGTTGATGTGGTCGAGGACAAGGTGCTCGAATAATTTTCCGGTGTCAAAGGGCACACGGGGTGAAGATGGTGGCAAAGAGGACGAAGGTGCTCAGCCGAATCAGGTAAAAACTAAGATGTTAACCGCACAAGGTACGGGATCAAAGAAAATGAAAGCGTGAGCCAACTCGCCAGTGGTGAGGCCCAACACCTAACAGAGACGGTGAAATAAACGGTGGGTATATACGACAACGGTGGGATATACGCGTGTTTCAGTCTCCACAAACTCTGTGAAGCTGGGACGAGATGCTCGGGTGGTTTCGCAGTCTAAGATGCATGAAAATAAAATACAGGGGTTTTATTTTCCCCACCACTGATGACGGAGCTGACCTGGCACCTGGGGTCGAGGGGTGACAGAAAGACCAGGGCTCCCTCCCCCAGGGGGGGAAGTCTGTCTCCGTGATGAAGCTGGCACGACTGGTGGGGCGGGAGGGGGAAAATGGCCTTCCCACAAGCTTAATATAGGCACCTGCATGCGCTGAGCCCGAGCGGAGTGCCGGCGAAGCCGGCACGACGTGAAGGGGGAAGCGGAGTGCGGCCTTCCCACAAGCGTGCATGTCGACGCTCGTCCGAGGGCGGAGCTGGTTTATATATTGTAGGGACATCCACATGATGGTGATGAGTGGATATATTCTCGAACCAAGCAGGCAAAAACAAAGGTCGCACCGCATCGTTTCGAAATGACGCACGCGAGGGATCAAAAGTTCAAAACGGGACCTTGATCGATTTGCATTCTGCGGAGTTGGGGGCGCGCCGCAGGCAACTAATGTAATCTGATGATGATGTCAGATGTGTTGATGTCCGAAATCCGAATTCAGAAACCAATTCACATGGTTTCCGAACCGTGGATCCGCGAAAATGCAATCTGACACGCGATCGGGATATCCCCCGCCAGTCAGGGTATTATTATCCCCCGCCAGTCAGGGTATTATTATCCCCCGCCAGTCAGGCGAAATATTCTGGGGAATCTGTGTAAATAATTGAGAAATTTATTTCTAAATTATTTTGGAAGTACGGGGGAGAAAATTTCTGCTTGCAAAAAATGAGCCCGAGGCTCGACGAGGACTTGTGAATTTTTTGCGGATTTTCTCCCGAGGATTTCTCAAGGCAGAGCCGAGCAATCCGCGGGGTCGACTTCTCCGTGTTCTGATTGGCTACGGAGTCACGGGGGAACCGTGACAGTCGTGTCAGATCTGTGTTCAGGCAGAGCCGGAACACAGAGGTGCTTTCTGATTGGTTGAGCGACATCTGTGTCCATGCGGAGCATGCGACACAGATGTTCAGTTTGCAAGGCTTGTGTCGCCTGGGCGGAGCCCGTGAAGATGAAGAGACTTTCGGAGCTTTTGAAATAAGCTGCGACAGTTCACTTCACTTCATTCTGCGAGAACTTCGGGCTCCGAGTCTACCAATTCAAAAAGTTTCGTTTGAAATTTCACACTTTTTCGAAGTTCTCGCAGAATCCGTCGACGGATGGTCGGACGTAAGAGTCTGAAAGGAATGCGCTGCGAGTCGAAGCGGGGACGGGCGTATCGCCGTGCCGCGAGTTACGAACACGCAGGGTTGAGAAGGGTTTTTCGTTTGGTTTGCGATTTTGTTTGCGCGAGTGTTTGAGTTGACTATCTGTTAGATTCGGGGACGCACGCGTTGCGGTGAACGTACGCAATGGCTTGGAATATATTGACTGGCATCGGATCCGGGCGCAGTCTGTGTGCGTCGCTCACTGAGGGCCGTTTTCCTATTGGTACGGCTGTCATGGAGGCGGCGAAGCGGTGTTAAATGACTTGTTCAACTTCTTTCGTTTTTTTCGAGTTTGCGCAAAGTGCCGCAGGCTTCGGAGGCTTTCGCGCGGGAATGGAGAAGCACGCACGCTGGCGACGGAGATATGCGGAAAAGGTAAAGTCAGATTTCTTAGAGGGGTTCTTCGGGAAGGATGATGTAGGGAAAACAAGGAAGAAGGCGAAACGCTAGAGCGCGTTTATTGGGGTAAGTTTCACGTTCGTTGCACCGGCGTGGGACGTGTGGAAATTTGAGCTGGGAGTCAGAACCGCGGTGCAGCGAGTGCGCGCGAGTCCTTGCTGAGGGGATGGGGCAAGAAACGAACACGTTGTTTCGCGGCGGTTATGATTAGCGTTTTGCGCTTTTGTTTGCGCAAGTCTGCACCTTTGCTTTCGAATTCAGGTCTGTGCAGTACGTGTGGAGGCGACGCGGAGGCGAGTTATCGGCGGTTGCGACGTCTTGGAGGTACGTGTTGGATGGTGGGGCCGTTGCGACGGCAGCAGCGTGGTGTTGTGCTGTAATTTTTGGTCAGGTACTTGCGCGTGGAGCCGTGGTGAAAGAAAATTGAGGTAGCAGTGAGAACGAATTGCAGGGTCCAATGAGTTGTGAGTGCGTTTGAGTGGTTGGGCAGTGGAGCCTGTGATGATGAAGGAAAGAAGAGTTTGTTTCTGGAGAATTGATCCTACAGGAAGCGAGGTTCCGGGAGGACGTACTCCTGGGAAACACAGAAGTCTGGACGTTGAAACTGCCAGAAATAGATGCAGGAAGTGTGCCCGGCATATCTGCTCAGGGACTGGTTTTAGAGTTGTCGAGTGAAAAGTGAAAAACGGGATGGTGCACGATTTGATTAAGCCTGTGGAGTTTCTTTTGTGAATGACAATTGTGAGTTTTGAAAGTAAGAAGGTTGCCTTTGTGGGAGCGGAGTTTGCACTGGGACAGTCATATTGTTTTATGGCTAGGATTGACCGGAAGAGTGCTTACCGGGTTGTCACCTTTGCTGCAGACTAGTGAATCTCAAGATTTTGTGAGGATGGACACGAGGTTTTCCTTTTTGGGCTAAGGCTGCCCGGGGGGGTTGGTCTCCGATGTTACTGTGCTGAATTCCGGGATGCTCCAGAGTAGAGGGTTCCCGGGGTGGTTGTATACCTTGATGAAATTCTGCTGGTGGCGGACTGTGAAGAGGCGTGTCAGCAGGGGTTCGAGATGTTGATTGAGCTTGTCGAGTGCCTGGGCGTTGAGGCAAAGTTGTTTCTAAGGACTTGGTATGACTTCCTCGAGAGAGCCAGGAGCACGAGAAGAGCAATGATCAAGCAGTGGTTTTGAACAAGAGGCCTGTGGTCAGAGATTTCCTTGCAGAGGATGTTGCAGGGGAAGAGGCTGTTGACAGGGGAATGGTGGTTTCTTCGGCGGTGTTGTACGGGGCCAAGATGTTCCTGAGGTCCGGGTATGATTTTATCGGCAGAGCCGGTAGAATGAGAAGGTTCTATGACACTATGCCAAAAGTCCTCAGTCGGGACTTGATGTGGCTGGCTAAGATTTTGGAAGAGTATAACGGTCAGGCTGTAGTATTGAACCGGAGACCGGTGGGGAGAGATTTCTTTGCAGTGGATGCTGCCGGGGAAGAGGCAGTAGACGGAGGAATGGGTGGTTTCTTCGGGGGAAGATGGTTTGCAGTGAAGTGGGAAGAAGTGAGGCAATGGAGAGTACAACCATTCAGCCCGTTCAGAGATGTGGCATCGAGCCACATCAACTATTTGGAGTTGTTTGTGATTTTCTGGGCCCTGAAGAAGTGGGGGCACCTGTTGAGAGGGCGCAAGATTGTCATATGGAGTGACAATGAAGCAGCCAGACTTATGACGAGGAACCTGTGGGGGAAAACAACTTTCATTCCTCTGTTGAAGGAGATTTTGTTGCTGACCATAAGACATGATGTGAGATTGGTAATGAAGAGGATTTCCACAAAGGAAAATGATTTAGTTGACGCCCTTAGTAGGGGTCAGATGAAAAGATTCTATGACCTATTGAAATTGTTGTCAAGAAGGGAGTCCCCGAGGGACCTGGATGATTGGATGGTGGAAGACTGGTTGTGGGACAAGATTAGGGTGCTCGGGCCCTTCGCAGTGGATGCGTGCTGTGACGAAGTGGGGGGGGTTGAACTCCCGATGTTTTCGGTGGTGGTCCAAGGAGGACTCTTGTTTGTTGAATCAGTGGAGGGGGTTGAAAGTATACTGTAACCCACCTTTTTCGTCGCTGTGGGAGATTCTGACTCACTTTCTCAGAGAGAAGAGGGCAGCGCCTGGTACAACCTCTGCAGGGTTTGTGCTGCCTTTTTGGCCGACGGAGAGATTTTTGGCTAGAGATTGTGGTGCCGGCTATAGAGGCCGGGTTGTTTGTAGTACTAGAATATATTCCAGTGGACAGTGAAGTGTTCACCTCCCCAAACGGGGTGAGAGGATTGAGGAAGGACTGTGGCCCCACCCGGTGGCCGGTGGTGCTAGTTGCCTGCCCAGTGACAGCCCCAAAAGGGAAAGCATGGAAGAAAATTGGTCTGTAACTAACCATGCAGGTGGGTTAAGGGGCAATGCAGAGTATGCAATGCCCAAGGAGTGGCTGAAAGCCAGATGGAACTTCATCCTGAGTGTTGCTGATGCGGACAACACGAAGAAGAATCACACGACCGGCCAGAGAGCCTTTGTCAGATTTATGCTAGCCTTCGGAGAAGGACCGGTGGTACCGGTGTCAGTTGAGGACCTAGCAATGTTTTATGTATTTCAGTCACCGACTTGTAAAGTCTCCACCCTGAAGAGCTATACAGCCGGTGTGAGGAGACTGCATCTGGAAGCTAAGTTTGAGTGGGTGCCTGCTAGTCACCGATTTTCTGTAGCTCAGACTATGAGAGGCCTGAAGAGGTTGCTGGGAGTTGAAGTAAAGCAGAAACTCCCGATTACATTGTTTATGCTGGCCAGAATGTATCAAGGAATGGATTTTAAAGATTGTAACATGGTGACTTTGTGGGCAGCTATGTTGACTGCTTTGTTGTGCCTACTGCGAAAAGACAATGTCTGTGTAGGCAAAGTGGATGCCTTTAATGTTAGGCGGGGCCTTCGGAGAAGGGACTTTGTTATGTTGAAAGATACAGTGTGGGTAACACTGGTGTTCTCCAGTTTGAGGAAAGAACACATAGAATGGCCATGAGGGTCACAGGTGGAATGTTGTGCCCGAGACGGGCGTTGGACAAGTGTTTTGAGTTGACTCCGGCAGAGCCGGAGAGCCTAGCTTTCTTGTGGAAGTCAAAGGGCACATGGTTTCCGAACCGTGGATCCGCGAAAATGCAATCTGACACGCGATCGGGATATCCCCCGCCAGTCAGGGTATTATTATCCCCCGCCAGTCAGGGTATTATTATCCCCCGCCAGTCAGGCGAAATATTCTGGGGAATCTCGCGAAACCATGCGATGGTTTCGCGAGCAACCACGGTTCGGAAACCATCTCCATCGCATGGCTTCGCGAAACCATGGTTTGCAAAAGTTCTGCAAGAACTTCTCATGAGATAGCCGAGAGGTTGAAACTGTAGAGGGAAGACATGCAATGTCCCGCACCGCACATGTTACTTTTGGATATGTTAAAATATGTGCATGATATGATATCAGCGCTCTAGCCTGTACATGCTCTGAATGGGAAAAGCGAACGATTCTTGCATGCAGGTCGAGTTAGTTCTTTTACTCCTCAAACACTTGCACGTCGCGTCGTTCTATCTTGCTCTTGCCAAGGCGCCTACCTGCAATGAAGAACGCCGTTCTGTGCTGATTTCCTTCGTTCTATGCACAGTTTCTGTAAGATAATTTGGTGCGCGCTTGGTTCATCTGGTTCCTGATATCCGCTCATCTGCGAGGCTTTACCCGTCGATTTTGTCGCTCGCCCAGATTAGGTGCATCAAATGCTTCTGGCGAGGTCTCGTTGACTTACAAATTCTGTTATTTTCAACAGGGTGCCATGGATAACCCGCGATATATCGCGGATAGGCACGTTTGTACCGGCTTGCTGCTTGCTGTAGTGCTTGGTTTCTGAAATCCTACATGCGCAGTCACTGATCAGTAACTATCCAGAGAAAATAATATAGGTAGCGGAAGCATGGAGGAGAATGTTAACACACCCATGGTGGTGAGCGAAGTTTCGCCAAGCTCTACGCCAGAGGAGGCTGCGAAAGCTGCCAATTCGTCGGTCTCAGTACTATCTGCTGCGCCTAAGGTTTCCGTGCCTGCCTCCATATCTAAAGTCAGCGCTGCCTTCGACTCATCATCTTTTAGGAGCGAAGATAGGCAAGCGCCTGCATCTAATGTCGCCAGTGCCGTGATCTCCTCAGTCCTCGCTAATATTTCTTCCTCTGCCAGCAAGGCGCAAACGGCCTCCCTTGCCCCGTCCTCTTCAGAAATGCACGAAGCAGTTTCCTTTTCTGCAATAGCCGCTGCCATTGCTGCCTCCGCTCCCAGTGAGGGCGCGGCTTCCGCATCTGATCTCGCACTTGCCTCAGGGCAAGCTATTTCTCCACTTGCCATTCGTAGCACTGGTGATACCCCCATGGCCGACTCTGGGGAAACGGCCAAGCCTTCGAGAAAGGTTCAACGGCGTGATATGACGAAACGGCGAGAGCAGAACAGGGTGGCTTCTCAGAAATATAGGGAGAGACGGAAGCAACGTGGCGAAGCGGTGCGATCTCCAAACTCTGCCTTCGCGCACCCTTCAAACACATATCGGCCCTGGAAAGGTGCCTCCAGAACTTATTTCACCCGTGTATCGCTAATGAGGCCGGCAAACCTGGTATCTGGATCGTTACTTACCCGATAGCTTGTTTTCTAAATTTCTATCACCTTTCTTGCATCTGAAGGGCAAAGATACGTGTCGTGCGAACGACCCACTTTTATGTCTAATCGCGCGAATAGCCATCCGAAGGTACCCGCCGATAAATCGACACTGTATGTAGCTAGGTAGGCACCTCAAGAGGTGCTGCGAATCCGCCTTCGCTTAGCAGTGTGTTCCTCCTAGTGGCCATCCTCGAGGATACCCGTATCTGCTTGATACTCATTTCGCGCGGGCTCAAGTGCGGCTGCCTGGCGAGCGATGGGACAGATGAACGAGATGGCCACCGAACTAAACGCACTTAAAGTGAGGATCACTGAGGTAGAAAAGGCGGAAGACCGCTTAGAGAACTGGGAAGACGCTGTAAATCAGCGCGAAGAGGACCTGCAGAAGCTCCAATTGGAGTTGGAGATGGAACGGGTAGGCCCGAAAAGTCCCCCTCTCGGCAAAATTCTGATAATACCTCCCGTGCGCTTGTCGCCTCGCGGCGAGCGTGTGAAGGGTTTGAGGTGTGCTCCCCTCGCGGCGAGCGTGTGAAGGGTTTGAGGTGTGCTCCCCTCGCGGCAATTGTCTGGGTTGGCCTTGACACATTGCTTTGTGGGGGGTTTCCTTTTGCAGCGTCAGATTGAGCGCAAGAATGCTACAACTGCTGTAGTTGCTGCAGCCGCGGGAGTGCTTGGTAAGGGGACGGTCACCCCCGCGTCTATCCGACAGCTGCTACAAACTGTGCGTGCGGCTCAACGGGAGCTCGAGATACGGCAGCGCTCCGAGCTTTGCGAGCAGCTCCAGGACATGAAGATGCTGGTGCAGGTGCCAACAGCCAGCTTCCGCCTTCTTTGTTGCTTGACGCAGGTGTCACCTTGGCTGCCAGGTATCTATCGCACGGGCTGACGGTGTCTCCATAGCCGCCAGGTGTCAATTGCACGAGCTGCTGGTGTCGCTTTAGCTGTCAGATGTCGTAAAGGGGCTGCTGGTGTCGCCCTGGCTGCCAGGTGTCAATCGCACGGGCTGCTGGTGTCGCCCTGGCTGCCAGGTGTCAATCGCACGGGCTGCTGGTGTCGCCCTGGCTGCCAGGTGTTGATTGCACGGGCTGCTGGTATCGCGATGGCTGCCAGGTGTTGATCGCACGAGCTGCTGGTGTCGCCATGGCTGCCAGTCAGGCCTGACTATGACAGGGAGCCCGCAGGCCTGACTGTGACAGGGAGCCCGCAGGCCTGACTATGACAGGGAGCCCGCTGGCCTAACTATGCTAGTTTTGTGCAGGCGTTGAGCAACACCAAAGACTCACACGGGTTCAGCACGGATCATCTCGAGGTGCGTTGTGCGTGTTGAGAGAGCATCACGTTATCAGTACCGCAGAAATGTTGCTCACCGCCACTGCATGCCGGGGCGCACTGACTCACCGCCACTGCATGACGGGCCGCCACTTGGGGCTTGTTTCTCCCACGCTGCTCGGGCCTTGTTTCTCCCACGGTGCTTGGGCCTTGTTTCACCCACCGTGCTTGGGCCTTGTTTCAC